>JARJDR010004397.1:0-50887 GCA_030264135.1 Myllaena sp. GC000078 | reverse complement strand
ATAAAAAATTATATTTACGCATTTGTAGTATTCATGGTTGGTTATAACGTTCCTCGGATATAACGTTCATTTTTTCCCGGTCCCCACGTGAACGTTATAACGAAGTTTTACTGTAGTTAAATTATGAATAAGCAAATAACCGTACATAGGTGAGGTTTGATTAATGGGAATCGTCTGGCACCATGAATCATGCGTGCTGTTTACCGAAATCGTGAAAAAGATGATAAAAAGCGGGTCACCTGATAAAATCTACACACCGATAACCCATTCCTTATCAAAACTCGCAATAGCAATCGTCTTTCATTCAGCTGTATAATGCACTCGATATTAGGCAATAAAAAGATTGTTTATTCCTTTCTTCCACACGAAGAAACAAAATGGTCGGTCACACACGGGCATTCAACTCGTCGTTTGTGCACACGACTTGAGTCGTGGATGCGCGCGGCGCGCACGCCACGCACATCTTCCTTCTCAGTCGCTTGGTGTGCGCGCGCGAGCTGCAAGGCCGTCGCCGTCTCGAGGAATTCCACGTTCGTTCAGTGACCACCTTGACTCTGGTCCTAGCGCAGTGTACCAAATGCCTACCTACTGGCTTTTTCCTTCCATCACTTCCCACGCGAGGAAAGGGTTGGTTGGTCGTTGAAAACGGTAAATGCGATCATCATCATCATCATCATCGTCAGAGCTTTTGTTTCGGCATGGGGTTCACACAGGTTTTGCGTTTACCCGTTTCCTGTAAACGCCCCCCTGAGTAACCTGTTATGCGTCGCGTCGGTCGTCTCGAAACAGCAACATTGTCGCCGGGAGAATGCGGCAAATCCCCCGTCGTCGTCGTCGCGCGCCCAATCTACATATGCGAACGTATGACATGTTTATTATATGCAAGTCGTATACGCGGATTCGCAAATTTCGGAATTCGCATTGTTTCCGAACGCAGCATGAATATGCATTATGCAGTTGGGCGCCTGGATGCGTGCGTGCGCGTTCTGCGCTTTATTGATTCGCATTGCGCGGCACGCACCACCACCACCTGGGGGCCCGCCGGCCGTTGACAATGGGATATAATTCTTTTAAATGATAATTGCCCGCAAAAGTTGAAACTCTGACTTATGTTACGATCCGCTTCTTTGTTGCTGCACAGCGTTTCTTCGAAATACGATACCATTTAGCAACATTGTTGCTGCATTACATAAACGCATTTTACGGCGAATTTAGCCGAATGTCTGGTTCGGGGCGCTAATTAGCAATTCCCGTTCGAAAATGTAATTTAAAAGAAGCTCATTAAAATCGTAAGTTATTAGAGGCCCGGCTGTGATTGCGTGCGTATGCGAATCGATTCAGTATGCCGCTTTTGTGCCGGCCATTCGAACAAAAGACTGTTTGAATTTCTATGAATAGGATAATAATATGTATGGTCGAAAAATTGGGTAGCATGCCGAATGTCGAATGGCTGCATGTCGTCCGGAAAGTGGCACACACGAGAGCATAATTTTCGATTTGCATCGAATATGGTGATTAGTTTCACAAATTATTGTTCATTGCGCGCGCGCGCGGCGAGAGTGAGAGATTTATGCGGGTCAATCATATTTCAGCCGCTTTTGTATGCATTTCACTATTATTACTACATTGTGTTTCGTATTATTTCTGCCGATTATTATTACACGCGCACGTTTATTCGTCGAGCTTTGGAGTCAACCTTAGATAATGGCGATTTGATTTCTATCTGTAATGGCAATAAGCGCTCGGTTTTTTTTTTGCCTTCTCCATGCGAACGTGATCCGAAAGACATTTGGCAAGGTGTTACTCAATAAGTTGTGATTGCTGATTGTTAGCGATACGGATTGAGCAACAAGGTATTAATGACTATCGAACAACAAATTGAGACCTTGGCGTTTTATGTTTAATTATGATTTGTGATTTACTGTCACTTTTTTCTGCGATATATATTTATTTACGATGGTAAAAAATCATCATCAATCATAGGTATTGACTTTTATGTCTTTCTCGAGACTACCAAAATCTATTTCGATATCTGTGGCGCAAGATCTTTTTGGGATAATATTTATAATTACATGTATTGTAAATCCTTCTGAATGCACACCACTGTTTCATAGCAAATTCGTGTGCATAGGTACGAGTATGTGGTACGTACGTTTTTTCGGGCGGTGTGAATCGAGGTCATCTCGCCGAACAAAACACATCACACTTTGTTTTCACACTGCTTATGGCGGCGCGGCGGCACCTACGAATAGAATACATCTTATAAATTGTATATTACACACATCCGTATTTCTTCTAATGGTCGGTCGCTCGTGCGCGACTGATAATTATACACAAAATGCGTGAACAGCGTTCCATGTGCTTGATGGTATGGTATGAATATCGCGACGCTTGCAACTACGGGCGTCGTCTTCGCCGTTCGTGAAATTGGATGTCATGAGTAAGCTCATTAAAAACTTATTGTAATATACGTGTGTGGCATTCGACGTTTCAACAACGTTCATGATATCATCACACCTAGCGGATGTGTATGGTAAACTAAAGCAAATTGTCGAGATGAAAATGAATATTATATGAATATTTTGTCTTGATAGAACTACTGCAAGGAATGGAATGATATAAAGAGGTTTGCATTCCAGCGACATATGCATCCATCGGCCGCATGTTTCACCTCGTCATTCCCGGCTTGTTATTATGTCAAATATCACGGTGCAACATAAAATGCGCATGCAAAAAAAAAGGAACGAGTCGGTCGCGCCGCCGCCCGTCTGGAAACGGTTTTGTTCTCCGCGTGTGTACCGCGCTGCGAAAGTAATTGGTGCCAATTTTATGGCGTGTTGTAGTACAGTGGAAGCCGCTTATAAGGACCACGTTGGGAAAGACTTGTTTTGGTTCGTATAAGCGGCGGCCCTAATAAGCGGCACGAAAATACATGGACAAGATACATTTGGGTTTTACATTTTGTTCCCATTAAACGGCTGGAACGCTTAAACGGCGGTCCTTATAAGCGGCTTCCACTGTACTACATACCTCGCAACCTACACATGCCTACGTTTTATTTTAATTTCTTTGTTGCGGAATGAATGCAAGCAACAGACGGTCGGAATGGCGGCACGAAATGCAGACGAGAGAAAAGCTCACTTTTATGAAGGCAGATCCGATTTTGCTTACTACCCAATGCGATTGCGCGCCCTCCGCTTTGTTGCCTCTTCTGTGCATATTTGTTTTGTGCGTGAGTTGATCGAAACACAACTACACGCACGGCACACGCACCCTTAACCCTCTGCGATACACTTCATGCGATAATAAATAAAACGTTCCCGTGCATGGACGTTTAGGCTTGCGGCCAACCGCCCGCTGTGTCCGGCCTCTGCCTACTTAATTTAGGACAAGACCATTTTCCCAGCAGCCACCAGCAGCCGTTGGTTTTAGCGCGCTCCAGGTAGGCGGCGAGAGGAGAATATAGTGGTTGAGCTATTTCGGGAAACGACCCTTCTCGAACACCTACTAACCAACCCTCTTCACCTACTGGGAAGCCATTCGTAGGTATCGACGTAGGGCTAGCCTAGGCTCTAGCTCAGCGAGGCGAGTGTGTTTCGTTTGTGTGTCAGTGCCCTCCCTACGTGGCATTCTTTTCATGGCGCTTTTTACATTTGTCGGTTTTTCGTATAGCAGACAGCGTGTGGGTAGAGGAAGTGGAAGGTATTAGTGCCCAATAGGTAGGTTTGGAAAATCGAAATTGTGTTTGTAGCTGTCGAGATCTAATGGACGTTTCGACTAATTTTTCTAACTTTATTTCTTAATAGAAATTTTCACTTTTCCATTAGTATGACATACATATTAGATGATTGACAATTTTGGAGGACATTTGTAAGTTTTAGTTTTAAGGAGCACTCGTTATACGCTACTCCGATATCTTTCGGACGAAAAGGCCTTTTAACAAAAAAAAAAATCGTAACCTTCCAAAGAAAAGACGATAGCGACGATGAAACGTGTACGTACGCATCGATAATACCTCGGGATGGCCTTCTGTGTGTGCCGCGCGTCCTCTTTTTGCTCTCGCTCTCTCCCAATATCCATCATCGCCCGCAGCTTGGTGCACATATTCTTGCAATCTCCGACTAGGCTTCTTGCTGCTCACGACCGAATAAACACGTTTCGGTGAAGTATGACGAAGGAGAATATTATTATTCGCTGCCTGATGTCAACATAACAAAGAGTCGACCCGGTGCGCAGTGTGCTTCTAATTAGGACATTTTCGCATGCAACCATCCTTGGATCAGGTTTCGCGTGTTTCGCCTTTAGGAAATCAATTAATTGGGTATGCTCGTTATTTTTTTCCTCGCCAACAGCGAGGCGTCGATGCCAATGGATTGATAAAAATGACTAAATGTTACGAGGCGACCAATGCTTTCTAATTCTGCAATTTTGTGCGCCTTCACTCGCTGCGCACGCGTACGCGAAATTTATGCAATTTTATGATCTCCGCCAAATGGCCGGTGTGCATGCGGTTTGCGGATCGTAGCTAGGATAATCGTTTAGCGCGAGATCGCAGCGGCGAGATTGGGCGCTTTGAAACTTTGGTGACTCGCCGGCCTGCATAGTAAATCTTGTCTGGAAACTTTCGGTTTGTTAATTGTGGCCGGCGCGCGTGCGGTGGCAAAGCGATCCAGCAACAAGCAAGCGAATGTCACCATCAACCTCAAGCCCTCAAAGGTGTTCGAAAATGTTATCTGTTATTACAATCGGATGCTTTTCATTCGTCCGTTACCGGGTCAGGATTCAAATGCCTAGGTAGTTGTTTTTTAGAGTTAGAAAATGAAAGAAAGACGAAACGGTGAGGAGGCTGGATTAAGTTCTAAAAATATTTACAAAAATTAGTGGGGGCTAGTCGGGGGCCGCGACCCAAGGGAAACGCTGACGTTTTAATGTCTCTTTCGTGTTATTTATTGTCTGTTGCCGTGCGGCTGCCTGTCAGCACACCGAACGGTTTTCATAACGTTCGCTGTGTGGCTTCGTGAACACTTTGGGAGAGGAGAGCTGCAACTTTGTATCAACAAACGTTACGTTTTCGGTGGAATACGCAGCTGGAACTTGAAATGGGTTTAATACGACTTAATCCTTCATTATTCTTATGCAATAATAACATAGATCATAGTTTTATTACGCTTTGTGATAATGATGATGAGTAAATACACCACGTGTAATAATTTGTAATGGTAATGAGTTTCGGGAAACAGAAGTGGAGAACAAAACGGTCTCAATTGCGCTGGGAAGAGTAAAAAATTGGTAATAACTTGGATTAAAGCAGGAATGTTTGCCGTTTTTGAAAGCTGCCTTTGCTAACGGATATGTATTTATTATGTAATGTTGATGGTCGGAACGGACAGATTAGTGTCATTAGAGAGCTTCGTTTTGCGTTAAGTATTAATGTAAGAAACCGCCAGACCTATAAAGGGGCTAACGGCATTTATAGTGACATTTTACACTCCGATATTTACGCTTGATTGGGATGATTAAATTGTTAATTACTTTCTTATTGCGATTTGCAAAATACCCGGCAATGTCTGATGACCGTTAATATTGATTGGAAATGATTGTTTCAAAGTTTTATAGAAACGAGAAAAAAAACGCTTTTTATGCATTCCAATAAGCTCATGTCTAATTATTGCACGCTCATTTTCTGTTCTGTAATTATCGCGTTGAGGATTTATTTCGCCTGGGATCGTGGGAAACCACTAATAATAATAAATATACATGCGCGCTTATTCGAATTTAAATTACTTCGCTTAAAACAACAATTTTGTAAACGTATTAAGTATAAGTACTACAAGGAAATATATTTTTGTATCTAATTTCAGATAAGCTTCCTGCATTTCTTTTGTGCTTCTCGCGAGTTTCCGAACATTAACAGTAAAACTCAGCCGAAACTTAATTCAACATAAATCAATCTTCACCGCGCATACATTTAAATCGTATTATGTTATCTGCGCTCGCACGAAATCAACTTTATTCCCTATTACTTTTAGTTTATTCCATCTGCTACAATGTGTTGAGTTTCTTTTTTATTTCGCCAAAGTAAGTCGTAACTTATTTAATATTTCACATTTCCCACACGAATGTACGAGTACATGCGTATGTCGGCAAAAGAAGAATAGTTAATTCTTCATTGCGGTGGTGAATTTATCACCGAAATGGTAGTTTGCTCAACTATTGCGCACGCACCACACAGCGTATTGTCATATTTCATGAACAATTTTCGACCATCGCCAACATACTGCTCCAGTGGTGACTTATGCATAATACACGCAAAACCCACATTCACATCCACTTTATACTATATATACTTTCATATCAGATATGTTGGGATACGGATGGGCATATGCGAACGAACGTCTTCTTGGATGGGACGAGAATTTTTTTACGGTTCGACCCGCGACCTATCATGCCCGCAAGGCGTCGTGTCGTCTTCTTCCTTCCAGCCGAATAATTTCTTATCAGCTGTATAAAAAAGTTCGCGTGCGGCGGGAAGTTCAACCGTCGTCTTTCATGACGCGCATGAACTTCACGTGCGGGCGTGTGTGTGTGTGGATCAGTGTGCCAACGTCAGATGATGTGTAGATATTTCAAGTTTATACATATATTTATCGTACCACGTGGATTTGGTGTATGGGTGTGCTATATAACCGAAACCTACTTTCTTCGAGATATATTAACGTCGTGCGCAGGCGATGCTCGCATAAAATACACGCGCGGCTGTTTCTACTCCGACCTACTCATGCTACCGACCGCATTTAACGCGATGGCGATATTTAATTTGTAATCAATCGGAGACAAAACGAAAAGAAAAACCAGTGTATCATTTATATGAGTAGACTTTGTATGTTTGTGTAAGATAATCGATCAAATCGATAACCGACGAAGCAGACGGACATTATTCGGGCTTTCTTCTTAATGTGATGTAAGGATGCGTGTTGGTACATGTTATTTTTTCTTCTCGTGCCGAAACACATCGCTGTATAAACGACGCCACGCACCCGATCGGCCGAGACCATCAAATAGTACTAATCATTGGTCATTAATCTTGTATGTGCGCATCGCACACGCGGTGATTATGCGATATGAATGAACGAACGGCTGCAGCGGTTTGCTTGGGCCGAGGATGTGAAGGAATGAAAATGTGGGAGACGAGTGCGGAATAAAAATGAAGCGAAGAAATCACACGTTTCGCCGACTCAAGCGAGAGATTTACTGTACTGATTTATACCGGCTTATTGATTTAATTATGGCATCGCTTATCTGCGATTTTGCTTATTTAATGGATTTTTGCTGGCGTGGTGGCAGCAGATTTGGCGCGCTGTTTTTATTATGTTAATATTGTCAATCGCTAATCAAGATTAATCGGCTCGTATCGACATAAAAATCATTTGAACGCAGGCGGGGCGTGTAATATGATTAATTATCGTGCATTAATTTTCAATCAACGAAGTCGAAATGTATAGATTTCCCTCGATGCGTGTAATGACTTCCTGTGCGGCGGTGAATCTACTATTTACTAACGGTTAGAAACTGACATCACCGCAATCGGCACGTTGTCTAAATATTGTTACCATTTTTCTGCTAACGCGGAGGCGGATTACTTTCGAAATAAATACTCGAATTATATTTATACTCGCCTTGACGCATTGGTGATTGAAAAATTCAATTCAATGGAACAATTTGTGTTTGTCATTCGGTTTTTGTTATACATTACAGTCACAAGGCGTCAGTCAGTCGGTGTCGTCAATAAGTTATTCTAATCGATGAATAATCATCGTTCAGATAACGCGGAAACATTTGACGAAATGTTTATTTATATAAATCATTTTTGTGGCATGATTCAAACATGTAATGCGTTTTATTAAAACGACCATTTGATGATAGCGTTTTGTATGAATATTCATATTGGTATTTATTATTTTCAATTGAAATATGGATGGTACATCAATGCGCTTGAGCATACGCAAATCGTCGCGCATGTGGTCAACAACATCGCCGATCGTGTTGCGTTCAATTCGGGAATAGGGATGATGAGTAACGAGACGTAACAAGTGTTTTCCACACGTCCTGGAAATCACAATGCTTTCAATCGTATTCACTTGTTTCGTACATCGTACACTGATTTATTGTAAAGTTTTGGATGAAAAGAATTTAATTAATAAATTCATTGCTATTTTTGTTGACAGATAGGTACTTACATAAAAGAGACGCGGATCGTTTGATGGCCAACGCAGTCGTAGTGCGTTCGCTGTCGACGAGCGTGTGTAATAAAAAATCAATAAACGAAACGGCCGGGCGGGCGACTCCCCCGTGCGCCGCCCGCAACTATACAACAACCGCCCCCGTCGACGATGAAAAACGTCGGCGTCGTTACAGTTACCTTTCCGCTGATATCGCACCGTACCACCGCCGCCACCGTTTCCTCCACGACAATGGACGAAAAAAGTGAACGTGGAAGTAATTGCGTCGTCGCTGTCTGCCTATTTCTTTGAAAAATCCACTTACACCCGAAGCTTTCTCATTCCGTTTGATTATTTATTACGCACGTGATGTTTATATAAATAGTACTTGACGTTAATTAATATTCGAAGCTTGATTGATGGCCCAGGGGCGGGAAATATTTGTAGTTTTATGAAAAACGGAAGCGGATTAATTGCTAACTTTTTGTTTTAACGATAATAGCAAATGGAATTGAATGGAAATTTCGAAATTATTTCTCTCAGTGACTTGAACGGAAACATTATATCAACGGGCATTGAATGCAAACCGCCGCCGGGTCGCACAGAGAATGGCATTAAATTAAATTTCTCTCTCATGCATTCAATATACATTACTTTATTTCACCGTCTTCACTTTATCGAGTGAAGCCCCACACACACACACATACAAGGTTGAGAGGGGATTTTTCCTATTGCATATAAATTAAAACTCGTTCATTGTGCATTGCAATTGCAAATCGCATTCCTCCCGTTGTATTATAATATAAAACCGTAATGTATAAGTAAATGAAAAATCTGCGCTTCGTTTTCTTCGTCGCTAGAATATTCATTCCGATTGAAAACTCGGTTGCTACCTCGAATCCTGAATTTTTAAATTCGACTTGAATTAGAAATTAGAGCGACAGTTAAATGGAGTGTCCGCATTGCTGAATAAATAACGATAGAGCAGATATCTATTTGCAACCATGATTTTCGATATGATTAGCAAATGGAAATGTTTGCGAAACTCTCTCTTCCAACTGCTGCTCGGACACACCCACCTTCCCTCCAAACAAAGCATTTTGCTATTTAAACATTTACCTAATACAAATCGATAGGCGGCAGGTTGGGAAATAGTGAGTTATTAACGCGTCGGAATTCGTACGATTATCATTATTTCTATATTTACATTACTGACGTGGCCGATTTCGATGCGTTTTCATTTGAATCGATCGCTCATCACCCGACCCGCTTTGGCCGCGCACAGTGTATAATTACGCAACCTGTCATTTATCTCTCAATCCGCGGCCGGGATGCGTGAATTGGTTTAATGGCTTCATTAAAATCCAGTTTTCTCCACTATTCATACGAGAGTGCTAGGCTCGTAAAGCGGAAACCGTTTGAATTCATTTTCATACCGGCGTTCATTACGTCGTTAATTTTTTGGGATTTTTAGTTTTCCACTGATTATATTATTCTTGCAGCATGAAATGTTATATTACTTGACACGGGGTTATTTGCATACATGTCATTTTAATTTAACAAGGGTTATAATAATCATGTATATGTACATACACACTCGTGCATACATTGGAAGTGTAGTTATCTTGCGTGTAATGCAGAAGACAACGGGTCGAAACGCGAGCAACTGGGGAATATACCCTCGGCTGATATCGGTGTCATTTCGGAACCGGACAACAAATCGCCCTCTAATTCGAGAGGGACCACCACGGTACATATTTGTAAATATACTTTTCGTGCTCCGCGTATAAATTACGGCACGATGGGAATTAAAATCTGTGCCTGGCATCTTTTCTTCATCCATCCCCGCACGGGCAAATGTGTGCAAACGTGCAAAAAGATTTTGTCTTCCTGATGAGCATATTTTACTACATAACGCATGCAATGGGAGAGGTTTGCGAAATGACCAACAGAACCCGACGACCGACCGACCGCAAACCCTGCCTGCGCTTGGCGTCGACCGTAAACGAGGACGAGCAAGGAAATATTTGCACATCAAATAGTAATTGTAAATGTTATAACGAAATTCCAACGGGGCGGTTGAAGTGGGAAGCGAGTGGCTTCACGACGTCGGCGTCGGTTGGGGTTTGGCGGCGTTGGCGGCGCTCATCGAGGGGGTTGATGAATAGCTGAATTATGCATGCGGTTTTATTATTTCACATATAATTCTTCCTCGTGGCCGTCACCCCTTTTCTCCCGCCGCACAACCACTTTGTAACCGCGTTACGACGAGTATAAATAATTTCTCCGGTTTTTCTTTCCCCGTTACGTTGATTTTCATATTCGTTTACCGTTGCGCCTAAAATACTTCCCTCAGGTGGGAGAGGCGGTGGAGGATAATGTAAACATTGCTCCCGAGCGGAATGCAGCCGCGTGGAAGGATAACGCGTGCGATGGGAAATTAATCAAAAAGTCGTCGTCGCCGACACGTATCCAATGAATAATTCTCTTGTTTTACTTCTCTGTTTCGTTTCGCGATGAAATATTGATATGCAAACGACAATTAAATTTACCTTTGCTTGAGTACAACAATTCCAAAAACATTTTTGTGATATTTCTTGGAAGTATTGCTATTTTCTGCTTTCAAATGGATGTCAACACTGTCTAATCCCCGAAGAAAACCTCCTTGACGTAAATATTGATGCGTGAATGTATTACCTATAGTAACATTCGTGCATGACAATATGCGGTGTGTGGTGATGCGTTGAAAATAGACTGTGGTTTTAATCCGGAGATTAACACAACATTGGTACTCGTGTGAAAAGTTTTTTGTTCAATATCCATCTTTTCAGTTCGTCGAATACGTCGTCTTTCAATGACATCTTTATACTTACATACACACATTTTCGGTTGAACACTTCACAAGTATTGACAGACTGAAGATTTTAACAATGAAAATCTAAAAGGAAATTCCGGACAGGATTGGGTGATATCAGCGCCCAGATTAATTATCCCTTATTTCGTGTTGACAACATTCTAATATATGTTATCAACGAACTTATAATCAGTAAGGCGCCAGAGAGGCTTGCCATCGTCTCGATCGATCATAGAAAAACAAACAAAACGACGACGGCCTTCTCGAATGACATAAAAATCAACTCGCGCACGAAGCGGAATCCCGGGCCACTTTCGATACCAATATCAATCTCAATCTCCACGCGCGCGCTCACGCGGGCTACTAAAAACTCTCGTCTAACTCCGAACAAAGTATTTATTTTATACGAGCGTTCCGCTCCACGCAGCTCGCATCCATTCCGACGAAAGAAAGCAGGCTTGTTAAGGCATCCGCACTTCGCTCGTCCACCGCGTCGGGCAATAACAACTGCGATAAACTGCTGCATCTATTCCTCACAAGCATCCGAAGAAGAATAAGAACAAGAAGCAGAAGAAGAAGAAGGAGGAGGACGAGGTATTTTACTAATTGCTTTTCGGTGTGGTCAAGAGCTGCTGTTGGCACGCCGCGCAAACGAAGGGAGGGAAGTTTTAGTGGCGGCACTTAAGATTAGAATTTTAATCGCGAGCGCTCATAAAGACAAACTACTGATGAATGGGGCGCAGGGCCACACGATACACTTGCCTCGCCACACATAGTGGGCGATCGTCAAATAATAATAATGATTACAATGCGCTGAAATCTGCATGCGGAGACAATAGTCGACGACGGCGCGTAATGACGAACGGCGGACTGCAATAATTGTCATGCCGTTTACGAGCGCGTTTTACGAGCGGCCAAGTGCCCTCAGTGCACACCGCTTCTCGAAACTTTAACCTGCGCGCGATTCCCCGCCCTCGCCCACCGCCGCGCACTCAAAAGCACAAAGCCAACGGAAGTACCGACGTAGTGCATGTGTGAGCAAGGGCGAACACTAATAAAATTTTTAATATAGAAATTTATTCATACGCGCACTCGCCGGGTTTGGAACGAACGAATGCAGCAATGCAGTGGGCATTATTAAGTGCGCGTGTAAAATGAGTCATCTAATCACTTTTCCACATGCACGCGTGCTTTAATCAAAGTCCAGCCTGTGGGGGTAGTGCGCAGGACTGAATCTTAATTTACAACGTGAATGATGATTATATACGTCAGGTGTGTGACTGTGTATGTGTTACTTTAATAATGTGCGTCCCAATGCCCATTAGCGCTCGTTAGTTGCCCCGAGGACGAGGATGGCGTGTGCGAGGCTTTTACAATAATCAAGGGTGATATAATTGACATTACGCTCCAGATCATACAGCGCCGGTTGTTCCCTTTGGGGTTGCGATTGCCACTTGGAGAAACCCAACCAACAACTATCCCAAACTGTCGCGCTCGCCCTCTGTCTCTCCACGGTCGCGCATTGTGTGTTGTGTCGCGGGGGCGGCTGCGCAACATGGCGTGTTAATGTTCCGTGGCACCGTCGAGAGCACAATGACTAGCCTTATTCTTTCATTAGATGCATGCGCGCAGATGTGCCCGCCGCGATAAGTAATAATCTAATATTGGATGTGCAACCGAAAATACCAAGCAGGAGGACGAGGGGGAACGGGGGGAGATACGCATCTAATGCCTTCTAGTCTAGGCGATCCCAAGTGCTTGAATTAAATGGCAGGGCGATTTTCGGATTTAATGAGCTAGTTTTAATTAGCCCCATTTGCCGATGGAAATAATTTTCTCCATCAAGGTACGAGTATCTGTCTCAATATTGAGACCTTATTTTTTTCGGTTTTGAAGTTTATGGACGTAAGATAAAAGCAACATCCTGCGTTCGACGAGTTTACCTCATTTTCGAAACGCGTATGTTTACATTCCATGCGCACACATGGCCGATCCATTTTCGAAAGACGCCTATCTATGCAAACACACCGGGCCTCGGTCGTCGCGACAATCGCACGCCAAACATGTTTGACATTTCCAACCGATACGTTTCGATAACATCCCATCGCTTGCGCTGGGCGTTTATTTTCGAATGCACGCGGCTTCCGCTAAAGATACAAACAGAATAACATCCCACATCCGACGCAAAGGAAGAAGGAAGGAGGAGGATGGCTTCTTATTAGTCACTTTGCGGTCGTTAAATGGTGCGCACACCTTATCACCCAACCACCCAGCCCAACCAACCCTCCTTGCAATGTGTGATGGAATGCCATAAGACTTTACCACATGCCCATATAAATACGCTAGTGGATTGCAATTAAACAAATCTGTTCTATTTCGGTGACATATTACCGTTCCGACGCGGGTATCAAAGCTTTTAATTAATTGAATCTATTAATATCATTGTATGAAAGCGGGCGGGCGGGAAAGTCGTTATTTGTGTTGCGAATATTAATTATGTTGCGCGCCTGCCAGGAGGCGGATGGCACATTGAAACATTGCAATACGATTTAATTAAATTAATTAACGCACCTACCATGTGGTGTGTCTGCTATTATTTTTGCAACTTGCATGCCATTAATTTCGATCTCGTTTGCAACCAACGCCAACGGTGCAGGAGTAGTGCATCTGTGCAAATAGAAACCCTCATTTAGATTTGCATACGGAATGAGCTGCTCCTGATCATTGATATACAACCGCCCTTTTTGTGATCGCGGCGCGGAGGATGCCGGGTGGTCCGAGCGCACGCGAAATATGCGAGCTATTCCTCGGCGAAGATGCGCCTACGACAAAAACGCACGCACGAAACGCGGCATGCAATCATTAATTCATCTGCGTTCGGGTAACTCACCGCCACGCCGCGCCGGCGTCCATCGCTTGGATTCCTCATTTTTTCGCATCCATCCACCTTCCTTGTTTTTTAATTAACGTGTTTCCAAGCAGCCGGAATGCGTGCGGATGCGTGTTTAGCAAACGTTAACCATCCATCCACCGGCCGTTTGCAGCCGCTTTTAGAACGCGCGCACGATGTGGAAAATAAAAATAAAAAAGCCCGCGCCGCGTCGTGTAATACATATTTCGATGGCGACGCCGATACGGTTTTGTTGTCGCACGCCCTGCGGCTTTAATATTTTTATTATTTATTTATAAGCACCGGTTACAATGCACAACGAACGCACCGATTTGATATGACTTTATGTAAACTGCTTGCTGTTATTTAAGTTTAACTGAATTTTTCGAATCTTGTTCCAGGTAAATATATCCAGCGAGAAAGTGCCAAAGTACAAGTGTACGACGGCGACAAATCTTGATCACCCGCACGCGATTCGGATGCCGAAATAGCGAACAACCAAAGGTACACACTCTTATTTTCCGCCGCACCGTGCTGTTCACATCACCCAGCAAGAACAACAACAAAAACATATTGTTACAAAATTTCTCCCATAACTTAAGTCGCACACTAAATTAGACTTACATCCGAGATAAAGTATAATAATAGCGCACGCACACGCTCGCTTTCACTTCCAGCTGCGGCAGGCAGGCAGGCAGCGATTGTGCCGGCGAGATTGTGCGTATTAATAATCTCACATGTCCAATTAATCAGCCGCCTTGCGCGTGCGAAAATCGCTTTCCTTTTGCTTTTCCTTTCGTCTTCGCATGCGAAACATAATATCGTAACATGAATATGAAGCGAAAAAAGAACATGTGTTCATGGTTCATATTCGTATTCAAAAAAACGGGAGTGAAATGGAGGGGCGGTTGGAAAAAGCACGCTAATTGCCAAACGACAGCGAGTGACATCCTACACTGCTCATTAGATATTCAAGCAAGAAGACGACTCCGTGCAATACCATCGAATTGAAGGCAGGCAGTTAATCATAAGAACGTAATCTTTCTGTTTCGGGCAGTGCAACCATGTGGAAGCACTCTGGTAGTTTTGGAAATATAGATAGGACGCGCGCGTGTTGTTAAGCGTTACACGTTACGCCTCTTAGTCACCCTCTCTCGCCGGAGAACTTTTTCCGTCTAATATCGCAATCGAAATGCGACGCATATGTGCTGTGTGCACTCGCTGACTACTTCCTCCTCTTGCCAGGCGCACACGACAGATCTAATATAATAAACGTGCGTGACGTGCGCGCACACGCGGACCATTCATTTTTCATGCGCGTCGTCTAAATCCACATGCGTCCTCACCACATCTCAATAACCTTTATTCATCCTCCCGCAAAATGTACTTTTTTCGCCTCCCGGCAAAATATGCTTTGAATCTCCGAAGCCGTGTGTGTACATTATGCCTGCACTCGATCGATCAATAGTAAGTATGTGCGAAACGCGTGCCCGGCTCAGCGCTAATAGTTTTTCGGGCCTCGCTCCCCCCGAATCGAATCGCATTATATTACATACTTATATTATTTTGATAAGCTGCCGGCGGGCGCTGTGGTCTCCTGGGATGCTGCATGCGTTTGATTAGAAAAATGCGCATGACAGCGCAAATAAATGGAAAGAAATGTCGTTACGTGATTATCATGGCGATCCCATCAAGGATGATATTTTACGTTTCATTACGGCGATGATGTTGTGCAATAATTTTACGACCGCATTCATGCATCGCACATGGCGAATTAATGCAAATTCACTCACGCACACTCACTCTCTTGCTCGCGCGGCCCGGCGAGCATTTCATGCTGGTACTTAATAACGGGGTAATCGCGCCGATGTGTTGTCACTAATTGGGCTTTTCACTGGCGATAGCTCGCATCCCGGCCGGAGGACGACCGATAGAAGACGTTCGTTCGATAGTTGAGCGCGCGCTCGCGCGGCACTTAAAAGCTTTTAACTAACGGCGCTTATTGAACCGTGGCCAAGGAGAGGAGGTAGTTGATAACGTGCGCTGCTGCAGCCGCGGCGAAACGACAAACTCGCCGCGCTTGCATATTGTAAAATTTAATCACTTTGCACATAGCCGGTCGCTGGCTGGTTGCGAATTCGTTCCAGGCACCGGCGCGCGGCGACAGCCACATATGCCGCTGGCTGGCGGCCCGCAAGTTTAATGTTATTGCGTCTGTGCGACGAGTCATTAATGTAATCAATTC
This sequence comes from Myllaena sp. GC000078, assembly GCA_030264135.1. Classification (NCBI taxonomy): domain Eukaryota; kingdom Metazoa; phylum Arthropoda; class Insecta; order Coleoptera; family Staphylinidae; genus Myllaena; species Myllaena sp. GC000078. Next base: position 34,679 of record JARJDR010004397.1, on the reverse strand, counting down.
GCATCGCGCTTTTTCTTTACGACGCCCGGATAAAAATCACTATTTACGTACACGTTTTATGCACAATTAAAAGCGTCGTCTCGAGCGTTTAGCGATTGTTGGGGAGAATCGAATGAGCTAAGGAGAAGCTAAGATGAAGCAGAAGACGAAGAAGTAAACGTTGGAGAAGGATTGCGGTGAGGAATTTAATTGCGCCAGCGCACAGGATGATGGCTTTGATGAGGTGACCGATGTCAAATATTCTACCAAGTCATGTCTAATGCGCAATATAGTTCATTTAAATTTAAACATTAATCTCGCAACAACATGCACAAACTTTAAACTTTCGTAATTCTGCGACGTCTTAATGCTTATTCTTTTCTTGCCGGCCATAGAAACATTTCCCAATGTCTTCCATTTCTTTAGATCTCATCCTCTCCAGCAAGTCGTCGGCCGTCGGCTTGATCCTCCACTTGAACACGGGTACGCCGTTAGTTTCTAATGCTCCTTGCTTGAGAGCACACTCCGCGTTGCCATTGCACCACTCTGGTTTTGAGGTGGCTCTTTAATCCAACCACCCCTCGCCCTCGCGCACTTCTCTCCTTTTGCGCTCCCGGATGAAGATGACGCAGAGGCCCGACGACTCCTGGGTGTTTATGACTAACACCCCGAGACGCGCGCACGGTGTCACACGCGCATCCCATAAATGCTGCAGTTGTAATTCGGGCGCAAAGATAAATAGGGGTTGATATCTATTCCACTGCCGGCGCGCCGCAGTGTGCAGTTTTTACATAAATCGTGGGCCCTCCCGTGGCGATGCGCGCTGCTGCAGAGTGGAGAGATCGAGATCGAGTATTGTTGTATGAATAATTCTCGACGCCCTTCTTCTCCTCCTGCTCCCTTTTCTGCTGTTTCGCATTGATAAGCAGCCCCCTTGCGCGAGAATACGCCATCGTACCGACAATGGGGTGGAATAGCGGATGCGAATTCTAAATCGCTTCTCTTCTCTCTCTTTTGCCAACCCCCGCCAGTCGGCTCCTCTTTTCGGCCGAGTGATGATATTCACTCGCGCGTCGTCCTATTCAACACGCGCGCACGTTTGCCACTAACCCATTGTTGATTGATATAATATGTTTGATATGAGCTTGTGCGCTTGGCACTCTTGCGCCGAGTAGAAGAAAGTTTCATCTGCGAACGTGTGGCGGCGGACGGGATGCAATAACAATTGCTAGTTAACCAGAAGCGCACGCGCATAGCCATTGTCATAAATCAATCGCAACTCGCTGCCTGCGCGCGCGATTGTGCTCGTAAATCTTCGAATGGTTGATGAGTGCGCTGCGCTTGCGCCAACGGCGGTGGCGGCGCGTCGGTGGAAATTTGCATGACAGAAGAGTTCGAAATCGCGCGGACCCGTATTTGGCCATGCAGCCATACGTAATTACCACGAATATATGGGGGTATATTCCCAGCGCACAATAATTCTCCATTTTTACACCCTTTATCATCATGTAATTCTCCCACGGCGGCGGCGGCCGGAAAGTTTCATTTCGAACCCGCGGCAGGTCCTTGGTGCGCCGCTTTTTTCCCTTCATTTCATTAAGATACCGTCGTCGTTTGCGTCGGATGGGCGCGCGCAGGCGAGCGCTGGTTTTGGTCGGTTACCGTCGTCCTCTCCTCTCCACCACTCTCGCATCGTCGTCGTCGTCGTCGCGCACGTTAGGTTAATGCCGGTAATTTACTCGGAAAGGATATGAAATTGTAATGTCGCGGGCGCACACCGGGGCGCCGCCAACGGTAACCGCGGAAGCGCGATGCGCAAACTTTGCGCGTTTCACCTCCCTTTCGCCCCAACCCCGCCGCGCCGCCTGCGTTTGCATTCCCGCGCAGAAAACGACGAAGAGTGAAATAAGTAGAATGTAAGTAGACGTAGAACGCAAGATAAGTGTATATGCATAGCATTGGAATGTGTGTGCGTGTGGCGTCGTCTTCTTTTCCTGCCCGTCGGCGGCGACGGCGACGGCTACGGCGGTCCTTAGTGTGTTCATTGTAATAAGACTTGAAATATGGGCAAAGTTGACAAAAACGGACATGCGAACTCGTTTCGGCTGCGCCTTGCGCGATAAGCGTGGAGATTACGTAATTTAGGCAGTGCTTTTCGGGCACTTTTCTTCCTCCACCACCCTCCACTCCCTTCTTGCTTGACTGCCAGGGCGAAAATTTGGCGAGTACACATGTTTACACTTTTCGCAAGCTGGAAGCCTCGCTCAGCACGACGATGACGACTTTCAGCGGGGCTGCACAGCAGGCAATCAGCGCCCACCCACGAAGATATGCTAACTAGTCAGCATACCCGTTTCCTTCCCTCCCATGTTATTTTTCTTTTCATTTACATTTTCTTTGGTTGGATGAAAAACAAGCGATTGTAGGGCACACATTGCAAGAAAATGAAAACTATGGATGACCTATAGAATTCCCCCCAGGGGGTTTTGCAGTGTATCTGTGCACAACAACGAACAATTTGCCACGGTAATTTTTCAGTATTTACAACCTACAACAAATGGGTGGGCAATAATGCGTCGATTTACAGCCGGAGCGCCATAAACATCGTATGCTCCTCGTACGGCATAATTTCGGGTCGGGGGGACGCGCTACAGTTTATGACACCGCATGCGATAATAAACTTATATCTTTCGTCACATTGTCACCGTCCCATCACAATGCGCCGCGTGCCATTGCATCAATATGCTTTGCATTTATACGACAATGGCTCTTTCTTTCGTTCTTTTTCTTTTTTTTTTTTGCGACATCACACTTTCTTCTACAGAGGGCATTATTGTCCTTGAAGAAAAACGATTGCCCCGCTCTTCTTCTGTCCGGGCTAACATCGATTTGTCTTGCAAAGCAGGAGGACGACGGCATTGTGAGTCGATAAAGAATAGACTTTGGGGATGATGCCATCGAGGGTTGGCGAATTCATTAATGATTGCCGGTAATTGCGAGAGACGTGCATATCTTTGGATCAGTGCCACCGAATTATCCTTCATGTCTGCATGCGACGTGCGCAAAAGGGGCGGGCGATGAATGAATGCGGCCTCCCTCCCTTCATCAGCGGAGCTTTATTTTTATTTTGCATTCATGCATATTCACTAAGCCATCTCCCAGAGTCAGTCAAGTCAGGACGACAGACGAAGAAGGCGGTTTCGTTTACGAGGCACCATGAAGACAATAGCGTACACGGAATGAATGTTATCAGAGGGGTGCCTGCCTGCCAGCGAGCAGAAAGGTGGCATTAAGAATTCCACACCGACGGAAGGGCGCTTTTTCCAATGGCGTAAATATCGAACCCTTTTCCTCTCGCGTTTCATGATTTGCGGATTTCCATCACTTTGTCCATGCTTAATGGAAATTTCATCGCGGGTTTTCATTAAGTTCCAATTCGGATTTTCTTCCCGCACACCTTGATTTATTTTTTTCCGCATTCGTTTGCCCGAAACCCACAAAGTGGGACTCGGTGGGATTTTCGGGGTGAAGCCCATCGATTGCGCCCGAGTAATTTATTAGTTACTTTTTAAAAGCTCTGCGCGCGCCGACGCCAGTGGGTACTTAGTGAATGTTGTGCGCGCGAGAGATAAAGCGGGGCCGACATGGATGATCCCAGTGCTAGATTGACCTAGCAGAGCAGCCGCAGCTCGCTCGCATATTTATGTAGTGGCTCACGGGGCGGTAAGACGCAATACTCTTTCGTCCCGCGAGAGAGTGAAAATAGTCGTTTGCTTACTTTGCAGTGCCAAGTCGCTTTAATTAGACCATTTCTCGTTTAATTAAGAATGCATGTAATGCTCTGTTTTCTCGTCCGTTCGTCCATCCGGCGCGCATTTCGAATTCGATGCTCATACGTGCTTGGTAGGTAGCGGCGGGTGAAATAGAGAGCGCCCGGGTCCGAACAAGTTGGGCGTTATGGGGGCAAATGGTGTTTGTTTTGCGGCTAACAATATATTTTCAAGTTGTACGTGCTCGAGATGCTGGCCCGCGAACAAAACAAAGCCATTTCGTTCTTCGACGACGAGGTGGTGGCTGGCGCGCAACTTTATTCATGCGCTTCGAATGGGAACGTTTACACGTGTACTGGCCCGTGCGCTGCATGCAAGTACAAGGCGTGTAACCACGGCCATTTCATTTCGGTGCCGATACGAGAGCAATATTTCATCGCACAACCCCGCTCCTGCCCCCGCTCCTTTTGAGCGCGCTGCACGAAATTTTCGGTTCATCAATGAACTAAAAAGCAAGCAGTCGTGCCGATATATATGAAATTCAAAAGGGGTGCTCAATAGTAGTCTATGTAGGGCGGGGTGGTATACTGATGATGACGATGATGACGACGGTTCTGTGCCCGAGGGTGGCGAGGGTGTCGTTTGGATACTTTGAAATTGTGAGCGAGTGGGAGGCGGTGCTTAAAATTGTTTCACGCGGTCGAAGAAGGGGTTGCCGATCATGCATGCTGGGGGGATGATGGTCTAGTCTAACTAGGGAGAATGCCGTGGTACGCGCGGGGGGGTGTCAAGGTGCCGTGATTAATATAGCGCGGGCATGCGATCTGATTGTGTAAATTGGCAACGGTGTATGTGAGGAGGTGGCGGGAGGGTAGTTGGTAGCAGCGCCCCCTTCAACCTAGTGTGTACGTGCATTGCATTACTTCGCATCGCGATTTTGGGCAATCAATAATCCAATATTTTACCCCCGCATTGAAATAACGGCTCGAGTGTCACCTCGGCTCGACGCTGTCAGTGTTTTTTATTCCACGCCTGAGTGCCGTTTTCTGTTTACGCGAATCGATAAATAATAGACTTTCGCGCTCTGGTTTTTTTCGCGCGATTGTCATTGGCATAAAATAACCACCAATGTGAGCGCATGTGGAACAAAGTTTTGCGACTATTGCCCAACTTTTCCGCTGGACCATTGAGGGCCGCTCTTAATAAAATATATTCCTTAAATTTTCCTGCCGCGGCAAGGAGTGAGGAAGTTTCATTCCGATCGAAAGACCATCATCATCCTTCTCCTCCTTCTTCCTCGTAGTCGGTGGTATGCGTCACGTATGGGCGAAAGTTCCGAACATCGACTACTACAAGTTGGCTTAGTAAGTAGTTGTTGGGAAGCGCATACCGTTTCCGCGTCAAGTCCTTCGCCCTTCCTTTTCGTTCCCACCTATGCGCCGCGGGTAGACCGCATGTGTATACATATATGGTGTGGCAGGCGCCGTTGCCGTCGCCGTCGGCGGCAATCGTAACTAGCCCATTAGAATCTGAGTAATGCGTTTCGTTGGGGGGTGGTGGTTAAAATATCCATTCATCCTGCGCCAAATGAATCCGCGTGCTGCGTCGCCATTAGGTTGGGTCACCCGGCGCGAAACTACCGCCGCCACGATCAATGACAAATCTTGTAATTTTCGCTCGGCGAAAGAAGAAAAATTGACGCGATTATTACGCTCGAAGCGACGTCACGCAAGCCGTCCAGCGATAAGCTTCCCCCTTCGCCTACCCCCCGGTTCCCCACCGGCGGCGCACTAATTTCAAATGCGATCATAAATTATATTTTCATGTACGCCGCGTGCAGCCACTCGTAGCGTTATTTTTAAACTTCGTGTTAAATTAAGTTGCTCTGTTTGACCGTTTAGCAGTAGCTCGGCGCGCACGAAATAAAAATACTTATTTCGCTGGTCCATAACATCGGATCTGAATAAAATACATAATTTATGTACACGCTTGGTTGGCACGGGTCGTCGCGCCCGAAATGCATTTAACTAGCTAAACACCCTTTTAGGTCCCTCGCGCGAGGAGAGGGTGTTATGGCCTATAATTTAATAATCAAGATGCCATTCATAGTTGCCGTCTGCGCGGGGATTTGCATAAGTTTGCTCCGGAGCGAACGGCTGCTGTGTGACGGCGAATCTATATCAAACTTCAATTCAACTCTCTCTCTCCATTCGCGCCGGTATTATTTACTGGTATGTTTCCGGGACCTATTTGCGCCGGCAATTCGTACATCTCGTGGATGATATATGGCCACTTGATTTTCTTTGGTGGTTGCTCGAAATGAGGAAACTATCTTCTCTCGGCCCTTTCTTCATGTGCATCGTGACTTGGCAAACTACGTCCGTTGGGTTTATAGATTATTGTAACTTACCGACAGTAACGACCAAATTACGTAACGGCCGACATCATGTTCTTGTTGTAGTGGCGCGCGTGTATTCAAAGGATGTGGTAGGACAAGCAATATTTCACGGCGCTGTTCAATAAGCAGTGAGGGTGTGCGCATAGTTGAGTTAATTGTTCGCGACGATGCTTACGCGGCCCGATATTATTCATCAGCGACAAGAAACCCGACGCGACCCAAGGTTGGGATGGGGGTTGTTCGCAATAAAAATGCGCCTAATGACCGCCGAAGCGAAGCGAGTGTGTTGCAATATGTATCGTCATCTGATTGCGATATGTTCGCTATGAAGTGAACCAGCCGGCCGGTGTAAGTACGAGCGCTACACGTATTGTGTTGTACGCGATAAGCTGCACGCGATCGCATTTACGATGACGGGTGGCGGAGGAGTGGTGTGAGCGGAGGGCATACACACAACGGGTGAAGAACTAATTCCATTCTGGGCTATACGCGCGCGCGCGCCTGCCTGCACTTAGGACGCGACGCGCGAGTGCTTTACGAGTCGCGGCAATCCGCTCGCCTTACCTGAAAACCTTTAAAAACGTCCAGATAATGGTCGGTCGGTCGGTCGGCAGCGGCGCACGACATGCAAGCCACACTTTTCCACGCTGCATCCATCTTCCATTCATTTGTTTTTATTCACGGCCCTGTGTGTTTGCCTTTTTTGTTGCTGTTGTTGTTGCTGTTGCGAATCGCTCGGACGGAACACGCGCGGTGTCGATTAATGTTTTCATCGAGGGCATCATCAACATCGTCATCATCATTATCCTCTTCGCTCCTTCTTCTTTGCGTGCATTGTCGTCGCTTGTCGGATGTCATTCGGCCTGCATTGTTGTCGAATCCAATTCGAATAGGTGCGGGAGCAGCCAGCGCATTTGGTTGAGTAACCCTGCGCTGGTGACAGTGTCATATCTCTTTGCCGCACCTCTCGCGCAATGGTCACGGGTAATGGGATTTCACTATCGGACCCTTGCTATCGGTCGGATTTCATCCACTGCGCATACCAAGTGCGGAATGTTAAGCAGTCGTCGCCAAGCCCTTTCCTTCAACCATTGAATTATGAAATTGTGTTGTGTTGGGAGGCATGTCGATAATGCGTAATTTTGTTTTGTTTTGCAGGGTAGCGGTGCCATGGCCAGGCATGGAGCGGCGTGGCCCGGCCTGGTGCTCCTCCTCTACGCCGTCCTGCTGCATCATGGAGTTGCGGGCAAAGCGCACGGTGAGTAACTTTTTAACACCTCGGCGTCGAATTTTATGCGACACTATTCCGCAGCAGCAGCTTGCTCTGATTGCTGCGGCCGTAAAGCGCGAAGCAAAACCGTTATAAACGTCAGAACGCACGACTTTATCGACATTGCGAAATATTTGATCGCCGTTTTTTCATTCCGATTTTTGTACGCGCGGCACCGGTACATTCCCAGTGGACGTCTATAGTTTCATACAAGATGTACATCGTTGACGGGGCGGCAGAACGGAGCGAAAGTGGAAACGAGCGTTGCCTTTGATGCATTGGCCGCACATCTGAGAGCTTTTTCTTCTTGCGGCCCCGAATATATATCCCATACATCAATTGTCTCATCCGTGAGCCGCGGGCGCCAGCGGGGTGGCTTTCACATTGAGGTTTCATACTCCCAAGGGGGGAATATCAGCGCCGGGCAAAAGTTGTGGGTAAGGGGCGTCGGCATCCGGATGCCATTTGGTTATTAAAGTTTTTGTTCTTTGTTGGAGAAAAAAAACACACACAGCCGAAATTACAGTTCTCTCTGCCATCCCCGTTTATAATTCTATTATCTTCACTTAGTTTCTCTTCAGTTGGTAATTAACTAATGTATTCGAGTTACAGAGGGTAACAGCGCCCAAAAACTTTACGCCCGCATGTATCATCATTTTCTTGCTAATCAAATTGGATTATGATGTTGCGATTTAATATTGCAAACGGCGAGTTGGAATGACAGTGCGAAAGTTCAAGAATCACGAAACCTATACGTATATGGACTCTAATCCGGGCTGTGGCGCATTAAACGCCGACGACTTATGCGCGGAAACGCTTCGCCCAGAGTTGCCAGCAACTGATCAAAAGATCCTAAGCTTGCGCTTAAACACCACCAATCCGGCTCGGATTGCATCTCGCTTCGCCAGCCACCCCCACACACACACACTAACACACGCTTGCGCCCTCACCGTCGTCATCTTGTTTACCTTAAGCCATCGCTGACGTTGGGTGCGCGCGCGCGCGCGTACTTCGTCTCGCGGCGCTTTACATATTGGATATTAAGGATAAGGATATCGCAGTCCGATATGAATACTAATGCCCGGACGCCGCCGACCATCATTATCATTTCCGTACTGCTTCACGTGGGCGGCAGCACCCCATTTGGGGATTCGCGCCGTCGCCGTCGCTTCTTACAGCTCGGAAAAGCTTAGGCGTCTTGCCTGCGCGCACCCTTCCGCCGCGCCGTACCCGGCCACCTAGAAAATGAGTTATGGTCGGTGTTCCGTGCGAGCCGTAATCATGTCGATGAAATTCGATTTACGAAAAATTATGAAAATTCATTATATGCTAACGTAAAATTACTAATGGGCATCACCGTTCGGGAGAAATGAAATGTGCTCCTCATCGAAGACGTCTTATTAAATTCTGAAATATGTCAAGCCTCCATGTCACTATGATATGGGGTGGTGGTGGTGGTGGTGTCGCAGAAATTAGACATTATTATTCAGCGGCACGAAGCCAGCTAGCTGACTGGCTGGCTCGACGTTGATCTCCGCATCCTCGCGCGCAATCTGCTCCGGCCGCCGAGTTGATGTTTTAATACCGCTCCATCCATCCCACGCTCAGTGGCCGACACCTAAGCCCTCGGACTTGAGCACCAAACCCGCCGCCAACGGGGGGCCACTTTGAGCAGAATTAGTTGACATGTGCGCGCCTCTCTTCGTCTTATTTATCTACGAGGTCCGAAACACCACACCTGGGACTCGGGGTGCGCTGCATCCCTAAGCACCTCGGTCAACATCACCCCGCTCCCTAACTTCTCCACTTCAATCACTCGTCGGCGTCATTGTTGTCGCACACTTGGCTACACTGCAATTCCCCACTGCAATCTAGTCACTTAATTGTCCTGTGAACGTATGCACGCCAACGCCGATGTTGGCCTTCACTCTTGTTGTTGGTGTTGTGCGGTTTTTTGCTTCTTGCATCTTGATCCAGCGCGCGTGTAAGGCGACAAAGTTTCACGCGCGCGACAGTAATTAAGTTGCCGCCCGAGTTTCTCGTGCTACTTTTTGCTCGGCGCTCTCTCATCCGGTTTGGATATGGGATGCTCTGCTGGCAAACGCGATTATTTCTCTCCCCTTCCCCCCAATATACATAGTTGCAGCTGTATTGCAATTAATGCATTTTCTCTTCTTCGTTTAGTTTGTTTGCCGCTCACATTTTTGCAGGTTTTTTTCTAAACTAGATTTTGACTGTGTTGGAGGTCGGATGGATAGTTTGGCTGGAAGAAGTGACACGCGTGCTAATGAGACGTCGCCTGTAATTGCGCAATCGCATCGGATCGTTTACGGTCGTATTTTAATTGCATCGTGATTAGTGTTCGGATTCGTCGCGGGGCGGTTGCACTGCTGTTGAATTTGGGGTTTGGCGCTGCTTGCACATTTGTGCGCCAGGAAGCACTCGCTCACACCTCTTACCATCACTTGCCGGGTTGTGGGGGTTGTCAGGGGGTGGAGGTTGGTACAAACCCTCGCGTTGGAGTTGTCGCGGGGAAAATCAATAGAGAGCCCGCGCGTTTGCGACGCGAAGGGATGATTGTAAAGCCCTCCCCTGTACATACACACATATACCTACACAGTCAGCCCTCTTGTGCTCGGTCGCGCGTGCGGGCGGCCGACTCTTACCTGTGCGCCTGCTCCCCATCGCCTCGCTTCCCCAACCCTGCCGTATGTTACGTAACGCTGTGCGCAATATACGACACTGAAATAAATATATGTTCCCACATACCATGCTGTATTCTTGTAATGTTAGCAGCATGGGGAGGGAGGTTGCGAGCGTCTTAGAAAAATATAAGTGCACATGTGAACATCGTAACTTCATACATCTAATAACAACATCGGGTCGTTTTTCTCGGCGCGCATATAAACGATTCCATTTCCGTATAGTTCGCCGATATAAATACACCACGCAACTGCCACCAGCAGGGATTCATTCGCGTGGGTGCGGCGAAATGCGCGCGAAACGTCGAAAATTATATTAAGCACCAGCATGGGCGATGCGGTCGTAATTTGGCAAGATTTATTTTTTACCCCCCTTTTCCCACCCGTGCGCCAGGCACGGGCAATAGTTATGGAAGGCTAATGGCAGACGTTTACGGCGGGAAAAACTATTTTTGGACTGCGACTGCGAGTCTCGGCCGGCGCGGCGTGTGATTTAAGGGCGGCCGTAATTTTAACATTATCCGAACACGATTTGCTTACGACTGCGTAATCTATCAAACAAGCAAACAAACCCGCAGGCGGTCTGGAAACAGACATCGCCACGGAAATGGAAAGCAATTTCAGCCCCCAAGAAAGCAGCTACAAATGAGTAGGAGAATCATTTTTCTTAACTGCCACTTGATCCAACTATCGCGGAATATGTTTATGCCCATGAAAGCGAGGGCAGGAGTCTCACTCAATCAGTTTTGGTGGTGTGGTTCGGCCCACATTAATGTCATTGTCGCACCTGACGACGCAAAACGAAAATTGATCGGTTGGCGAGGAGGAGACATCCAAGGCGAATGAACGAATGAACGAACGAAGGAATGAATGCGAGGATAATTAATCATGGCGTGCCGGCATGGCGCGCCCGTCGTCTGGTTGCTCTTTGTTATGATATCCGCGGTGTGGCGCGACGGCATTGAGAGATCGCTCAAACTATTAACGCCTAATGCGATTATAGACAATGCAAACCAGATCAATAAGGAATTGCTTCGCGGAATGAAAACTTGGCCTTTACGCTTGCTGCTTTTGGCTTTGGTGTTGATTTCATTCCAACGCAGTTTGTCTATTATACAGAAGTGTGAATTTATTTGATACCTACTTACTACTCAAATATCTAGCATCTTAAGATGTATTGGGGGGCATTCACTGAAAACTGCCGACGAGGGAAGTGTGTGAGTGACGCTTTCATCGCTACTTTGTCGCGACGCAGGGAAGAATGGCGCCATGTCGCTTTTTAGTTGCTACTTACTATCATCGCCGATGTCGCTTTTACTTTACGAGTGCCGACGGCGTTTATATACAGCACTGCCATTGAGACGATGCTCAGAAAGTCTGAGCTGTGAGGCGCTGCTTCACGTCGTAGTGCGTACTTGCCTCTTCCTCCCTTATATTCCCTCGCACTGTTGGTGGGAATGCCTTTGCCATTGTGTGGATTATTTCCTTGATGGTGCGTAATTTTTTTCATATTACTTTATGGGTGGGATCTCTCCATAGCTCGAAATGTGAAGATAAACGACAGAAGCTGTTCCAAAACTACAGGGGACCAGGGACCAGGGGAGTAGGGATGTTTTCCATATCTGCAAATCAGGGAGAGGGGAACCACCACCATCAATCCCTTGCTACCTTTGTACTACGGATACGGTTCATTGTGTCCAATGTTTTTTTTCCATTTTCTGATAACCTCTCCTCGCCACGCGTTTTCCTACCGTTATTGTGCTTTCAACGTGCGGGTGTTGGGCGAAAAAAAAACATAAATACATCGTTGAAATCGTGAAATATTCGAAAAGCGATTTGCGAACTCGCCTCGAATACAATGCCAATGCCGCCCTCGCGGTGTACGTTCGATTCCTCCCCACACACAGCGGGGTAGGCGAATGGGAATTAAATACAAATGCTTTTCGGGCGAACGCAACCGAGTGCGAATCGTCGATTGTCGAAAGGTAGTTGAGCTCTTTCGGTCATTAGGGAGTTGACTGGGGGGCTGCCAACCATAGTTCATATGTCACTCAGTCTTCCCCCTGTTTCCCCATTCCCCAAATCTTTCCGAGGCCAAGAAAGAAAGAATTACCGCTGCTGTTTTTTATTGACGATACGAGCGGAACTTTTGCCGCCGCCGGCGCGCCGTCGTGTTGGCCGTTCGTTTCGCTACTTTATTTCGTTCAATTGTCCGTTTCCTATTTAACCCAAGTAGTATTTGTCCGGCGTCGTAGTAGGAGTTGAAGTAGCAGCGGTGGTAGTGGTATGTAATAGTGCTCGTGCGGGAGTTGCTGAAAGTAATAGCGTAGTGAGAGCGGCATGCGTTCGACGCGACAACATAAATAATGACATATCACGACTGCCACGCGCGCGCTGTTATGACAAGTTGCTGCGACGTGCGACGCGTTTTTTGCGCGCTTATGCATAATTCATTAGCGCCGCCGCCGCCGCTGCTGCCGCCGGCGAAAGGGGTTGGCTTAACACCCAATCTACATCCATGTTTTAACGCGCTAAAGATTTTTCTTAATCCGCAACCAGCCGCGGTCGATCTCCTCGTCTCGCGCCAAGTTAACGAGGGGTTGAGGAGGTGGAGGTGGAGAAGGGGTGCGCCGGTGTTCTGCGGTCGACCCGGTTAATTTGTATTTTAATTACACTGCAAGCGAACTTTTGTGGCGCGCACGCAAATTTTAATATATGATCGGCAGACGGCAAAGGTCGGTCGCTGTCTTCGGTATGGGGCTTCGCGTGCGTGATGCGTGTTGCCCTAACGAAGCAAACTTTTAATGAAATCATTTTTCTTCGCCCACGATGAAGCGGCGCACAAGGGAGGTATGATGACGACCGACTATGATCAGCGCCATCATCATCATCATCCACGTACCCGCGCGGCAAATGTTAATTAGCGAGAACCGCGGCGCGTGAATTCTGTTTTTGTTTCGATATCGATTTCGTCCGCCCGCCCCAGCCTTGCGCCGCCGAAATGGGCATTATGCAAAGCGGACTAATTATTATTTTTTGCTCGCCCTTCTAACGACGGCTGTTGTCGCCGCCTCGTAGATCACAAGCGGGTTTTTTTGTGATTACTTCTCTCGTTTGAATAGTTTCGCGCCGACGCCAAAGTCAATGTTTTTCTTTTTCTTTGGAAGTTGGCAGAAAACGCTATCCTCCCCTACGAAACGGGCGTCGACGTGGTCCCGCATCGAAAATTCAATTTAAAGTTTTCGTTAGCCTCCGCGAAAATTTCCCAATTCCATCTTCAAATCGCGCGCTTCAACTGCTTGGGGGGGCGGTTGCTTGACGGATCGAATCGAAGCTATCCATTGCCGGCGCCCCTCCGTCTCGGGCGAGATAATTAATAAAATGGCGCCGGGATAGTTGTTAACTTGGGGGTCGTGATAAAAATGCCGTGCGATAAATTAATGGCTGGTCGAGTGAGGGGTTGGGGTTGGTAGTCCGGAAACGGATAAATGAGTAACATATAGTTTCGTCGTGCCGCCGAACATTATTCTCACGTTTCGGCTCCTCTTCGTGTTCGTCGTTCACGGCGGTGCCGCGCACAGCGCTTCCTTGTCGCACCTTTTCGGATTTGATTCGATGATCGCCGCAATCGTTTATGCACGTCGGCATCCTTTCATTCCACCATTTGCTGTCCATTTCCATTCCATTCCCCGATCACTATGATGATGACCACAATGATGATGCCGCGGTGATTATGACATTATGGCAACACGTTTCACTGTTCATTGATTGAAATAGTTGTCCACTGACCACGCTTCAACTTTGAAAAGGTTTTATTATTGTGTATTTTTTCTGAATTAATTTAATGCCGGAGGAAGAGGATTTACTATTAGTTTTTTATATAGATTAAATTCGAAATATATTACCTTAGCTCATCGGAATAAAACGACGTGAAGCACGTCGAGGGTGCGAATGAAGGGCGGCGAAGGTGGCAGAGGGTGCTACTAGCAAACGGTGTGTTTTCTTGATCTTTTTAGGTTTCGCACCCCAATCCGAGGGAAAAAAACGGGGGCGTTGTAGAGACGTGCGTGGAAATATTAGTAATAAATTACGTTCTCATAACTATGCACCCCGCATTCTGCCGGCATACGACCGCGCATTCATCTCTCTATGATATGGTGATCTGAACCTAATGGCGCGCATGAGACACTGTCGACTACAAATCGCCTCCGCTGGTTTAGAACATGACACCCTTCCCCCCATTCGCTAGTTTTTCATAGGTGGATGCGATTGGCATCGTAAAAACCGCCCCAACAACCAACTTATAACTCGTTCGAACAATATTGTTATTGCTTGCCGCGATGATGGCTGGTCGGTCGGTCGAAAGCATAGTTTTCCATTCCATTGCGGGGGTGAAAGTAATAAATTGCATGCAAATCGCTTCCGATTACTTGTGTAAACATTCTTCTCACAACGACCGCTTTTACTGGCTGGTGGCTGGCGCTGGGTTGCTGGGAGTCGAGCACAATAAATTTATGCACCTCAATTTTGAGTGGTGCACAGCAGCCAAACAGGGCTCATTCCCCCGTCTCGGTGGTAGTATGCGGCGGGGTTGCAGGTTGCTGCTAAATCAATACCGTTAGCCACTGGCTGGCTGGTTGGCTGGCTCTTTCATCACCGTTCTACTATTTTATATCTTGCACAGTAGATTGTAGCTTGTATGTTGGCTTGCAAAGTATTACCGCTGACAGTCCCAGTGGCAGAACCACTCACTACCCACCTCATGTGGGAACACAGCTAGTCGGGAAGAAATATAGACCTTTTAAAATCGAAACTGGAAAAGTTCAAATAAGGCTTCGCCATAGTGAAAGTGAGAGAGGGAGAGAGAGAGCAAGACTATTTACACTTGACCACATCGTCGCCGCCAGACGCAGTAGTAAAGTAGTAAGTACCTAGTGGATTTCGCCTGGTCATCGAGTATTGAGCGGGCGCGCGGGATAAATACCTGGCGGAAAGCGGTATGTGAACCGCACTCCACACATGCACACAATATAAATTGCACTTTTTGTCGGTGGCCGGCGTATAAAGATACCTTCTATATCTATGCCCATTCAACTAACTAGCCGGTCCTAGCCCGCCGGACGTGCGGGAGAGTGCGGCGCGC
This sequence comes from Myllaena sp. GC000078, assembly GCA_030264135.1. NCBI lineage: Eukaryota > Metazoa > Arthropoda > Insecta > Coleoptera > Staphylinidae > Myllaena > Myllaena sp. GC000078. The sequence continues at coordinate 19,417 of JARJDR010004397.1, read as the reverse complement.
TCGTAAATTGTGAGCAATGCGCGAGCCTTTCGCCGGCGCATGGTCAGCGTAATGGTCGGAGATATAATATACCCTCTCGGCAATCGACGCCGACAGACGTGGACCATACCCCGAAAGCCTTCTCTTGTGCGCCTCGGTCCCCGCGGGGACTCGTAAAAAGTCATTGCTTTATTGAGACATCCGCGCGCCGGCCGTCGCCACCCGCAACACAATCACATACGTTGCCGCGTGGGCGCCGTCTCTCCATTCCATTCAATTGTATTTTTGGGCGATACAAAATTATCGCCCTGAAAATAATTGCCTGGAATACATATTTGGGATCCAACCGTCTCCTCTTTCATCTTCTGCATCCGTCGCATTGACTTGTGTTGTGAGTTTCGGTTTCTGTTGCTTTTTTGCCGGGCACGCACGCATGCACGCCTCCCAAGGCAGAGTTATTACCGCCCGGTGTTGGGCATACGTGTCGGATGGGACGTTGATACCAGTTTTATTTTAATCGCAATAATTAACATGAGGCGAAGAGCAGCTAGCCAGCCAGCCAGCCAGCCAGTGCGTGCTGGGTGAGTGTTCGAGGTCAGAGCAGGGGGGCCCAGCACAGACCGCAGCGGCACACGACGAAGACATGCCAGACCGTCGGTGTCGGCAGGTGTGAATATTTAAGAAATAGTCGCGTCATATGCACACGCTTACAAGTAGGTACTTTTATCTGGGCTCAAATGTGTGTGAAACTCTTGAACGGCCTTTCAACCGTAGCGCAGCAATGATGGGTGGACGATGACGATGACGACGACGGCGACGATGTCGACGAGAGGTGTTTCATAATACTCACTGAGGACGACGATGGAAAGGACGAGATAGTGCGGGCGAGTTATTTCCATAAGCACTCCGCGCACGCTTTTTGAATTGAAGGCGAAGCGCGATGGATGCTGCAGAGAAAGCAGACACATACACACAGCTCGTCTCCGGGAACACGTAGTCGTCTCGGGGTCGAAGTGTTTGTGCGCTTTGCACAATGAATGTACAATTGCCGCCGCTTTTGCTGGCTTGCTGATTTGAAAATGTCCTCTCCTACTCGTCGTTGTCGGGTGTCTGTAAATTGAAACATTCTTTGCTTGGCTGGTGCATGTGAGGTGTGACGTCTTTTTTATTTTCCATTGCGATACTAGAACGTGACGAGATGAGAAAAGGCAATCTGGAGAGATGTCGAAATCCCCTTCATTTCTTCGCACGCATAAACAAGTTATCCCGGCGGAGATTTGCTAAGCGTATTTTCGAAAGGGGTTGATATCGTTTCGAAACAAAGACGTATTTGTCAATTTCGCTGGGGGTTTAAGTTACGTTCAATTTGAGAGAGTTTAATCAATTTATTCTCCACGACAAGCTTTCGTTTCTTGGGACAGGACGGGGAATGGGGGGCAAATCAATCAAAATAATTATTTTCCATCGCGTAGACGAGCGCGAGGGACGCAGGTGTGTTCCATCCCTTCCGAGTCGACTTAGATAGCCATATCTCATGTTAGCTTCCTTCCTTCCCTCAACCGACGATGTGCAACGTTGTGGCGCCCGTCTGTTGCACATCTGCAAGCTTCTATGAATGATATTCGAGGAGGATGCACATAAAAGTTGTTACCTAGCACATCGCTCATACGTCGTGTAAGAGAGTGATATATTTCTTGCACAAAGCGCACACCCACACCCCCTCTTGTTGGATATCTTCACTACCCCCATTCATCTAGCGGACTCACACACACACATTCACACGAATCATTTGGGATTACGATATAACTCATGTGATGTGTGATGGAATTTCATATTTGAGACTCTTCCATTCTATTACATTTTTGGGCCATGAGGAGGGAAGAAAAACTCGTGTTCATGACAACGGCGCGAACAAAACCGGCATCCGGATGGTTGCACAATATCAGGCGGCAAGAGGAAGCTGGGGGCCTCGATAATTATATTGAATCTTTTTCGTCTCTACCTGGAGGGATGAAGCAGCCCTGGAGAAGAAGACTTGTAAAAGCTATCTTATCGCCAAGTACGCACCAGCTCCGCCGAGAGAGCCTATGATAATAAATATACGAGAAGGGAGAAAGTGTCTTCAATGCGATCGATTCGGAGACGACACGACGAGGATGATGATGACATTAAGCAGACCGAAGAGGAAGAGAAAAAAAATGATGGGAAAGAATCTCGGGGTAAATCGTCTTTTCATAACCGAATAACCGAAATCTATATCTGAAATCTATATAACTCGGTGGCAGGCTCCTTGCTCCTTGCGCGGCAACAGATATATAAAATGATCAAAAGCCTTAAGCGTAATCCCGTGGAAAATCTCCTAAAAATCAAGCGGCTGCCGGGATAAAATAGTTCTTATCCCAGCGCCGAGCGCTCTCCGTTCGTTCGGGTGACAGCATCCTCGCCGGGATCGTGGCGTTGAATTCGGTGCGCGTCGTCTTCGTTTTTCTTTGCGAAACAATTTCTCGCTCGGGCGAGAGGAATTTCACGCGCGCGCGCGCTCCTCCGACCTGCATCATTGCATTCACGCACGCATCGCGCAACAACCTATCGTAATGTTTTCATTGAATACGTCGCAAGTCAAGAAGTAAAATGCAGATAGACGCATGCGTGCATACGTTAGCGAGCCGAGTCCGAGTGAAACCGGTCTCAAACGCCAACTGTTAGAGAGGACGGAGGATGGTGCCCGTTGTTGCAACATCGTGCTCGCAGCGTCGGTTCTGCCAACCTCACTCGCATACCATCATCATCATCATCATCATCGTCGAACGCACGAAGCACACAAGTCGACCGATAAGGACGGCGGCGGACAAAAAGAGTTAGCGGTATAATCGGGGCCGCCGCGGCGTTGATGCATACATATCCTTACCATACTTATGTATGAAGTCGCTGAAGAAGCCCGCCGTGTGTCCGAAGAAGAAGTAGAAGAAGAAGAAGCGTTGGGGCCATACGAACTGACCTTCGTCCATATATAAATATACATCGTCGTCTTCTTCGGGCCGCTTCTTCTTCTTCTTCTTCGTGGTCTGACTCGCGACACGCCGAAGAGGCTTTATAAGTGCGCATTGAGGGGGAATCGGAGGGGAATCTGGTGAGACAAAGAAGCAGCACGCAGACGGATTGCTTTCACGCTGGTTGGGTATTCATGAAGATTAGTTGGATTCGTGCGACTCACGGCTGCTCTTTAACCGCACCGCGCGAAATAATTGAAGTGAGGTCACGTGCAGAGATCGCGCGCGCGCTGCTCCGTGGCGCGGACGTTATTGTTGGTTTTATTACCACTGATCGAGGCAACCGCGCCGTGTATTGATTGCGACTACTGGCGCTGACTGGAGGAGCCCTGGGCTGTATTTGACACGAGCAATATGAAGAGCTCGTCGTCATCCGGCTGAGGAGAGCGCTTGAGGGCGAAATTTTATTGCTTGCATTTCATCATCGTCCCGTCCACTGTAGACCCCGGCCGATAATTGGAAAGGTCAAGATTGCCGGACTACTGAGGAAGCGCGCTCGCCAAATTTAGCCAACGTCGGAAATTGATTGGTGAAATTCATTAGTCGATCATAATGGATAGATGGCAGGGCTGTTTGTTTAGCGTAACTAGGATGCATGGGTTGGCAGGATGAAGCGGCGATGATCATCATCATGATGATGGTAAAATGGGGGGGAGCATAGCATGTCAGTTGCACTTGCCCCCGGGGCAGTGCTATGCTATACTAACCACCGTCACAATTTACTCTTATATTTCACGCCCGCCCGGCGGCAAGGCCGCCGCACCGCAGAGAGAAGCTGCCCAGCAGCGCGTAGGGCGGATGCTACATATATATACGCGCCAGCATGATGCGTTTAATTTATTACGTAATTTTTATTACTTCATTAATCATACGTTGTCACCGCGCGAATGCGTCATAACTCATCCGGCGGTGGTGGGTCTCTGCCAAGAAGGCGGCGGCGGCTGGCGGCGACTATTGTCGTTCCGGGTGTTCATCGTCCTCCTCCCAATGAAATTAACTTTAATATCGCTCAAAGAACTATTAACCACATGCAAGGAAAAGGAGGAGAAGGATGAGGAGGACGAGGAAGAGGTAGCCATTAAACTCTCTCCGGACTCTTTTGTTTAGTAATTTGCAAATTACATGCCGCAGCGAACGAACGGTTGGATGATGTGTCGATATTTACCGCACCCCCACGAACTTCCTTCCGCGCGCTCAACTTTTTCCTTTTCGTATTTGCGGGCGCAAACTTTTGCGCGCCTTTGTGAAATCAAACTTTTCGTGGATGGTTCGTTCGTCGCTCATTGCTGATGGGCGCTGATGTTTTAGTTCAATATCAAACTTTCCAACACGCCAAACCCCCATGTATGCCGCATGCATAATTTGTAAAAACACGACTATAATAGTACCGGCGATCTTAAGGGCCGCCTGGCACGCATTCATATTGCCGCCGGGTGGAATAAAAAGGAGGAGGAGGAGGCGGCGAATAAAAGAAAGTCGTGCGCGTTTTATTGCGACGAAGGAGGGTGGATCAATCAAATCGCTAATAATATACGACGACCACGGAAAATTCATTTCTTGTTATGCCCTCGAGCAGCGCCATGCCGCCGCCCTCTTCGTTTACGCGGGCGGAAATAAAATGTATAACCTTGTAGTGGGAGCAAATAGTTTGTGTGCCATGGGGCGAATTCGATTCTAACGGTCGAGTTGCGGACCTCTTTGCGGAATCTTACGCAAGTAATACTTGCTTGCTTGCTTGTGCGAAGTACGCGCTCGCGCGCTCGTAAAATTTTTAACACGAGTAATAAAACTTTTCCTGCTTTGCACTCGTTTGCTACAACTCGTTACCGCCGCGCTTCTGCGTCATATACAACTAACTCGCCATGCTATGCTCACTGCCATATCATCATGGCGCGTAGTGTCATCGCGATGTTCTCTTTAATAAAGAGATTATATTTGTGTGCGGCGGATATCAAGGTGAAAAGGTACATCGACGGAAATGCTGCTTCTGCGCTTCTTCAGGTGGAATTTAATATTCCTTTTACGTACGAGTAGATACCTGGGGCACCTCTGGGTAATGTCATGGATGTATTGGACGGATTTCCCCCCGTTGGAGTGTTTCGTGAGAACTCATACACATGGGTATACATATAGACATTTCGCAATGCATCAACACCTCGGTGCAAACAGGACGCCTCTGCCGCCACCGCCGCCGACGACGACTATAACATTATTAGCGCTCGCATCTATTTGCTTGCGCCGAGTCATAGGTGCATATTAATGCGCGCTAATATGATATCGCGTTGCGCACCGAGTCATAATAATTTTATGCGCGCCGCGTGTGCGAAATCACTGTTTATCTCTCCACTCGCATGCGCAGCGTTTGCGCATAAAACGCAATAGACGCGAAATGAAGAAGAGGCGTCAGGCGGCGACGCACATAAAACCGCACTCGGGTTGTGGCGGAGGACGAAGGGATGTCGCAAATGAAATCGCTACGCACTGCAATTGACGTATGTCGGATTTAGCCAGCCTTCAATCATGTTCGCTCGGATTCGTTTGGCGAGTTTTTATGAAGTTACGGTGGTGAAATGGGAGAGCGTTCAAACAAATTGCGCTTTCTGATCGCCACGCTAATTTATCGCCGATGCAATCGTAAATTCTCCCGTCTCGTGTTAATCAAACTATAAACTTTGAAAGGCGAGCGTCCAAACTAATGGAAATAAAAAAACAACAACGGATTGAACTTTTACGACGAGTGCGTAATGCGCCGCGGGGATAATTTATTTGCGATTGCGAATAAGTATTGCATTCATCATCAGACAATCTCCAGATAATGTTCGACTTTGCTTTTACGACCCCACTGGAACCAAAAATAGTCATCGTGTTCCAATTTCGTTCCCATCGCTGCCACAATACCTCCTCGGCGCTAATGCATCAAAGGACGACGCCTAAGCTCACCACTGCCCGTTGTTACCAGCGAGCATTTTTTATATATGGCCTAATAAAAAGGAAGGCTTCGTCGCCGATGCGTGTGTAAGTGCAGCGGAGAACATCCATCTAGTTTAGTAATTGCTCCGGAGTGTATGAGTGTGAATATGTATAAGGATGTGTGTGTTGCGAGCAACATTCCTCCACCTCGCAGTGCGCCGCGCAGAGCTGTCTTTATTCCAATCGGCGTGCGAGAGAGACGTTGAGACAGGTTTAAGAATCCGGTCTCCCTACTAGTGCATCTCCGCGGCGTCTTCGCCACGATTACTGCTTCTTCTCGCGGTTGCTGGTTGTTGTTGTTGTTCTTTTTGACTGGCGAATACCATCTTCTTCTGCTGCTTCGCGTTTGACTTTGACTTGGACATGCATGCGGGCATATCGGGCTAGTATTTGTGGCGCTGCTTAGGTAGTGCTCACAATCACAATGAACTTAACTGTACTGCACACCTCTTGTGCATGTATGCCTCGCTGGCGACGACGACGACGACGACCACGAAGACGGTGGTTACTGCGCGTTGGTTTTTGAGTAGTCGTCGTCTTTGGAGGATAAGCCTGATTGTTTGCACGCTGCAACACATTGATTTGTATCGATGGCCAATAACCCGATCGCAACAATGCGAACGAACCCAGAGCATCTAGGAAGTCCGCACGCAATGCACATAAATCAGTTCTGTTCAAATTAACTTACACGACAATGAACAATGCGTATTTGCAAAAATTCGTCATGCTCCTACGTAGGGGCACTTGGAAACACCATGGCGCACACCTGAGGATCAGGATCAGGATTGTATACTTGCGTTATTTCAATGCTGATTTTGGGGTGCGATTAAAATTACACCGAGAGCACCACCTGTCTGGCAGTGGCTAATACGGAGGGTGTGAAGGCGTGAGAACGGGATGGGATTGATTAAATTTATAAATAATTTTCTCAGAAATTTATGAAGAGCATGGCGAAATCAATTTCGTAATGGCTGCCGCCGTGGCACAAGGATGATTAACTATTACTTTGTAATATTAATCCATTAATTTCAAGTTTTCCGGCAGCGGCAACGGCAGCACCATAAAAATCGCGTTTTACGAGTCGCGTCAAGCCAACGAACGAGTTTAATCAAACGCCGCACAAACGCAAACTTTTCGAAGGCCCGATGCGCGTTTTATAATACTCCTCCGCGCGCACCCTTCCTTTTTGATTAATTGGGTTAGGAAACTATTAGGTGTCGGCCGCGACAGGTACAACCAGCGCGCAACGCGCCCCTGCTCCTCAGATGATTATGATTACATTCCGGGAGTTATTTTCGTTGTCATTTACGTTTCTTTCTTCCCATCGAGCGCGGACCGAAAAAAGACAAAGACATCTGGCATTCATTTCTCAAGTGCCACATTCGAAACCTTTTGCTTTTATGTTCTAATTAACCTTTTTGGAAACCATCCCAGGCTTTTAGTGCATGTGCCAGTCATTAACTTTATTGATTCGACTTATCAGCGAAGGCTATTTTTATATAACCGCTTATCTGCCGGGGCAGAGGCATACTTAATTATGCATAAACATTTCTTGACACTTTGCGGCCATTATCGTTATTAATAATCGGGGCCCGGCATCGCCAACAGATATTTATTGAAATTGAATTCATCATCTGAATGCATGCATTATGAGGGTTTGTGATCGCTTCGTTGCTAATATATGTGTAACGGTTCGCGGCGCGCGCGCGCGTCGGTGTGATAAAGCTTGCTCGACGCCGATAAAAGTGCAGCTTGCAGCGAGAGCCTGCGCTAAGTAATGACATCAATTTATTACGGACGGTAACGCTTTGTTGGTTTTCTATTACTCTCCTCGGCCGTGGACGCCCCCGTCCGTCGCACGAGCTTCTTTGTTACCAGCGGAGCGTCGGGAAAATGCCCATGCGCCGCCGCCGCCGCCGCCGCCGCTCGCTGCATGGCTAGCTGTAAATTGATTGTGAAGTTATTGATAACCTCTGCTCTTCACCGCGCGGGTCGCAAATGAATTTCACGGCCTACACGGACCTTGTTCATTTCGCTGCGAAAATGTTATTAGCAGCTCCGCGTCCATTTGCGTTCAAGCGGGATTTTCTTAATCGCCATTATAATTTTCCACATTTTTCTCCAGTGCGTTTACACCGTTACACACTCATAATTCATTCGGTAAATATTTCTTTTCCTTCTCACGGACTTATAAATCCTTCTTGTGTTTAAACTTATTTGATTTCATCATAATGTTTTGTTTCGATTGCGAATCCGATGGAAATTAGGCGCGCTTAGTTTGTCATCCAACAGGTATTAGGATCAGCAAGATGTGATTCAAATCACTGACCCGCGAACAATCGAGTATGTCGTGTCGCAATGCAGATATAAATTTAATTGGCATCGCCGTGCGAAATCGTATATTAATGGCGAAACTATGCTTGATTTATTGCACAAACATACACGTGCGTGTCGCGATAAATTATGTATATTACCTAATAAGATAGTTTGGAATTATTTAGCGATAAATTGTCGCCGGTGTCGGTGTCTTGTGCAACCCAGCGTGAATATTGGAATGATTGGTTTTGGCTGACGTTGAGTGTCCTCTTATTGTTTTCAGAAATGTACCGCTACGAAACGGCGTACGCGTGCGAGGGCAAAGTGCTGAAGATCGAATGCAAGGAGGGCGAGCTGATCAAGCTGATACGCGCCAACTACGGGCGCTTCTCGATAACGATATGCAACGATCACGGGAACACCGAGTGGAGCGTCAACTGCATGTCGCCGCAAACTTTGCGCGTGCTGCGCGGACGGTAAGTGACTTCGTTTCTTCCGCAAACATTTTGCTTTACCTAAACGTGTGTTTTTGTTTTACTAACAAATCGAGTTATATTCCATCATAAATTTAAACTAATTAACGTGCAAGACATAATCAAAATTCAATTACAGTTATGAATCAACATAATTATATTCAAATTCATCGGATTTCATTCTTTAATTGGCTTTTGCACGATGCATTTTTCATTCTATTTTTTGGGCGGAATTAAACAGCGCGCGCCGCGTGTGTGGGGGCTTTTTGTTTTGGTGTGCTGCATTTCATAGTCGAGTAAATTCGGCGCGCGCGGGGCAAAACTAATTGGGTGTTTCTGAGCATAAAATTATATGTTTTTCGGGCGAAAAAATAAAAAATTACATGTGCGTACGCATGTTGTGTGTGTGTGGCTGTGTGCTTCGGCGTACGGCGCAGCTGCATTTCGGGAGGCGGTGCGCACACACCACTTCCGATTTTTTAATTTCACGTTGCCGCTTTTCGACTGGTGAATTAAATAAATTGTATGTTGAAATTCGTGCGGCGGTGCTTTAATGCCATGCACTTTGGGGGCACATTTCGGGGAAATGTAAGAAGAAAAGGCTTTTGAACAAAATGGCTATTAATTATGGAATCGAGTAAAATATTTCCACTTACCGCGTTTTTTATTCTTCCTCGTCTTCCTATTATTATTATGATTATTATGCTGTTGCATTGAGAATGTAAAAGACATTTTCCGCTCAAATCGACGTGAAATGCATTTGTAACGATCATTCTCCAAGTTTTTACGATCAATTGCACATGATCGCGTTCAATTGCACGTAGCAATTGTGCAATCGCACGGTGAATGGAACGTGATGAAAAACCGAACATTTATTCGACCGATATTTATATTTGTATGCATAGGAATGATAGGAATCCTAATATGTATTTTGTGTTTTATTGTGTGTACCTTACTCTAAGCGTAAATCCTAGTATAATATTGTAATACGTACGAACGCTTCATTTATCGTTTCTGCCAATATTGTATGTTACCATTCGACCGTCATTCGCATTTGCGGGGGGAGAGAGAACCGCCATTGAAAGCGCATCATCGCATCACATCATCAATATCATTAATGCATTAGCGTAATTGATTCGGAGGCGTATTATTTGTTGTGAACAATCGCTTCATTGTTATCAAATTAATAATATACATACGATGGATAATAACCACTGGGACGCAGGGTACGTGTGTTTGCGTGTGTGTGGCGACGTGTCCTCTTTTGTGTACTTACCTACTTAACAAAATTAACAAAAGGCATGCGGAAAGTTTGTGCTGCTTATTGCGCTCCCAACGAGTGCTTAGAGGGCGTACAATTTCCTACTTTCAGATGCGTTGACCAATCGAACTGCACCATCGACGTCACCAACGACGCGTTCGAAAGCGATCCGTGTCCGGGAACGATCAAATATGTCGAGGCGCATTACTTTTGTGGTATGCACCCCCTCAATGGCCCTCTTTTTCGTGCTCTTTCATTAACAACTCGCTGATTCATATGTTAAATGGTACACGATTTCATGGTGTGGTTTAAAGTTACACCCCAACATTTTCATGGGGTGGATTAGCGATATTTGCGTGATGAAATTTTAAGGCTTCGTCGAATGATGTTGATGACCAAACTTTTATGTTCGTACATGCGCGCAGGGCTTCGTGTTTCTTTTTATTGAGGGTAACCTGAAATTAGATTACGTCTGTGAAGTTTGCTAGACGAAATTTAATCGCGCAAAAAATGTTCACGCCGAGGAATTTCGCGGCGATTAAGTACGGATAGGGATAGGGACCAATCCATTATCGTGTCTCCTGACATGTTATCATCTAATGGCAATGGCGATGCAGTAACATACAATATTGACAGAAACGAGGAAGTAATGCGAAAGAGATTATGCTAATGCTGGTTTGTTGTGATGCAATCCGAAAAATCAGGTGTAGCGAACATCAGAACTGCAGCATCCCGGCAAGTACGAGCATGTTTGGTGATCACTGCCAAGGTACCCTCAAGTACCTCGAGGCGCATTACCAATGCCTGCCCGGTAAGTCCCCAGCCGCAGCCAATCCGTCTGCGTACAGTATGTACCGTTTGCATGCACTTATCTCTCGCATCGCGTCATTAAAACCAACCGCGAGCGCGCGCGCGCACGACGACCATCGGTTTCACTCTCTTGCCATGATTACTACGAACCTACATGCGTTCGAAATTTGATTTACTTCCTCCGTTTCTGCCTGCCATTATTATAATTACTTTATCATCATCATTATACTCGTCTCTGTTTTTAAGTTGGAATGAAACTTCTTTCTTTTCTTCTATTACTACGTACTATGTATTTCAAATACAAAACGATTGCCGTAAAAAAAAGCGTAAAGAAGTTAAATTCGACTTAATAATCATCATCTTTATCCTCTCCTTCCTTATAAGCGAAATTTATAGCCGCGACCACGACGACGACCAACCGCCCGTCGCCGCCGTGGCTGATCACATCGCAGCCGCCGATGTGGAGCACGGTGAAGACGTCGGCGCGCCCGCCGCCACCACCGCCCAAAGTGACGGGCGGCACTCCACCGCCGGCGGCGCGCACCACCATCGCGACCACCGCCTCGCTGCACACGGCGCATGCGGCCACGTCCTCGGTGAAGCCGGCACCCGTGCATCCACCACCCTCTTCCGCATCAGCGGCTGCTTCCGGGGAGGACGAGGAGGAGTTCGACGTCGCCGACGTCGGCGAAACGAACTTCAGCGATGATGCGCCACCGGTGAAGTTCAACAGTGACGCCACGACGCTGCCGTTAACCACGTCCCAACCCCGAAAAGATGCGGATTCCTCGATGGCGCACGCACCATCTTCATCTTCTTCCTCATCGGCAAACGCACCGCTCGCCGGCGGCGACAGCGACGCGGACAACTGTCGGCCGGTGATGATGCGCAGCATCTACTGGAATTGGACGCGCGCCGGTGAAGAGATCCGCATCCAGCCGTGTCCGGGCGGCACGACCGGTTTCGCCAAGTGGCGCTGCAGCCGGACGACGACGGCTGCCACGGCGGCGCAATGGACGCCGGCAACACCCGACCTCAGCGAGTGCCGGTCGGTATGGCTCACCAGCCTCGAGCAGCGCGTCAATCTCGGCAAGGATCCGCTCATCTCGATCACCAGCGATCTGGCGCAGGTGACGAGCAGCAAGACGCTGACGCTCTACGGCGGCGATATGATGATCACCGCCAAGATCATTCAGAAGATGGCGCAGAAGATGGCGATGGACATCCAGACGTTCCCTGACACGCGACAGCGTGAGACCATCGTCGGCGAGCTGCTCGGCGACGTGGTGCGCACCGGCAGCAATCTGCTTGACCCCTCGCAGCATCCGTCATGGCGCGATCTCAGCCGCAAGGAGCAGATGCGCGTCGCCACGTCGCTGCTGATCGGGCTGGAGGAGAACGCCTTCCTGTTGGCGGAGACGGTCACGCGCGAAAAGACCGTCGATCAGGTTGCCAGCAACATAAGTAAGATCTTGTTATTCATAAAAAAACACCATTACTGATTTTGTTGTGTAGTGTTGTCCGTACGAGTGTTAGATACTAAGTCGGTGGGCACCGAACGCTTTCCGCACTACAACACGCAGTGGACGTCGAGCAACGACACCATCGAGCTGCCACAGGGCGCGCTGCTGGAGAACAGCGACGGTCGGCTCGTGCGGCTCGTCTTCTTCGCGTTCGACCACCTCGAGGAAATACTGCAATGGCATCCGGAGGTGGCGGCCGATGCCGCCGGCCGCAATCACAGCCGCGTGCTCAACAGCAAGGTGATCTCGGCGAGCCTCGGCAAAGGGCGGCACATCCAACTTAAGGAGCCGGTGCGCCTCACGCTGCGTCACTTGCAAACGGACAACGTCACCAATCCCAGCTGCGTGTTCTGGGACTACACGACAAGCGCGTGGTCGGAGGAGGGTTGTCGCGTGGAGACGACCAACCACACGCACACCACCTGCCTCTGCAACCATTTGACAAACTTCGCGATCCTGATGGACGTGCGCGCCGTTTACTTGCCGCCCGGCCATCAGCTCGCGCTGCAGATCATTACTTACGTCGGCTGCAGCATCTCCATCGTCTGTCTGCTGCTCGCCGTCGTGACGTTCCTCTTGTTTCGCGGACTTAAGGTAATTTCTCATACTTAGGCGCTGGCAAATAATTCATAAATCACATGGCGGAGGAACGCAATGCAAACATTTGCTAGTTCCAAGTTTGGGGCCTTGATTAATGTGTCACTGTAATACTGTATCGATATATCACGGGACGGGTGTAATAATTTCTTTGCAGTGCGACCGAACAACGATTCACTGCAATCTGTGCGTGTGCCTCCTCGTCGCCGAGGTGCTCTTCCTCGCCGGCATCGGACGCACCGAGCATCAGATCGCGTGCGGCCTGATCGCCGCCGCGCTCCAGTACTTCTTCCTCTGCGCATTTCTATGGATGTTCTTCGAAGGTAAGCTCCGATTACCACTTAAATTAATTACTTACACGAATCCGGATGAATGCATGTAAACAACACCCTCGTGTTTGTCTATTGTATAGGGTTCCACCTGTACGTGATGCTTATCGAGGTGTTCGAGATCGAAAAGTCGCGCCTGAAATGGTACTACCTGATCGCCTACGGCGTACCGGCGTTGATCGTTGGTATTGCGGGCGCGATCTTTCCGCAGGGCTACGGCACCGAGCGCTATTGTTGGCTGCGCTCGGACAATTACTTCATCTATACATTCGTCGGCCCCGTGTCCATTGTTTTATTGGTAAGGCATAACTCCTACTCACCCTCTTTGACTGCGATGCCTGCAATTCAATCATCATGCTGATTCACTATGTTCATTCATCATGCGCTTTACAGTTGAACTTCATCTTTCTGATGATGGCGATTGTGAAAATGTGTCGACATGCCAATCCGACGGTCGCGATGAAGAACAAAGAACATTCCAGATTGGCCAGCACCAGGTAATAATCAACGCATGACACTCTTCTCTTCCTGCATTCCGTAAGGCGCCGAACTAACAAAACAAAACAGATTTATTGCACACATTGTCGGCATGTTTCGATTTCGATTAATATTTGTTTAACATTTTGTATAACACCGCACACGACTTGCGTAGGCATTTAACAACGCCCGACGACAGCAAGAGTGAAACAACGCAAAATGGTTCTTGCATTGTCTCTGTATATTTAACGGGATGTTTTCGTTTCTTGCATGGCATAACCCACTTCCACTACTACAATTTCTTCTTCTTCTTCTTCTTCACCATCGTCCACGATGCGTAGTGGAAATGAAGAAAATGCACTTCTGAGCAAATACCCATTCTACCCGTAAGCAATTTTTTTCGCCCCTGCAAAGCATAATTATGCGTAATTATTACACAGTGGCTCATACAGTTTAATCACTTGCATGTAGCTGGCATGTAATTAAAACGAATAACTTTCTTTTTCGCCCGGCTGCTTGTGAATGCTATTTTCAGGCGGGCGACAGAGCTTTTATTACGAATGCCTTCGTCGGGGCGAATGAAAAGAAACGCAATTAAATTATCCGTTTTTCAGGACGTGGCTGAAAGGCGCGATGGTGCTCGCGTTCCTGCTGGGCTTAACGTGGACGTTCGGTTTCCTCTACTTGAATCTGGAGACCGTCGTGATGGCCTACATCTTCGCCATTCTCAACTCGCTGCAGGGCTTCTTCATTTTCGTATTCCATTGCGTGCAGAACGAAAAGGTAAGTTTCCGGCGCTAATATTTTATTATTATTGTTGCGGGGGCGGTGCTGTTTGTGTATAAGTTGCGCATCCCGAAAAGAAGTAAAGAACGGTTTTATTAAAAGAGAAAAGAAAAAGAATTGAAATAATGTCCACACCGCGATGAATATCTGCATCCGCTAAATGGCGCCATAAAAGAGTTTCAAATAAAATCCTTGCAAGGCGCTGGTTGTAAAGAGGGCATGGCGTTCATTCCGCAGGTGCGGAAGGAGTACCCACGCTTCATACGGAAGCACTCGTGGCTGCCGAAATGTTTGCGCTGCTCGAAGCCGAACGCGGCGAGCGGCAGCAGCAGCGGCGGCGGCGGCGGTGGGACGGGCAGTGGCGGCGGCGGCGGCAGCTCCGGCACCGGAAAAGAAGGTCGCACTAGTCTCTACCCGGGCTCGAACGGAAATCCTTCCGCGCCGATGGATAATTCAGTACTTTCGCAGCATGGAACAAGTGTGGGTACCAATATAGTCACCAATAACCTTAATAACGTGCGTCCCGCCGCGTCGGTTCAGGTTCAATTTCTCGCTCGAACCGAACTCAACAATGCTAGCACCACCACGACGAACCACAACAGACTGCATAATCTTTCGCAACAAGGTATCTAACGCGTCGTCAAACCCTTTCGTTATTATATTTTTTGTTATTGATTCCTCTCGCCCCGTTGCCGAGATTGACACATTCGATTTACGCATCGAAATATAGCGTTCCCCGTTGTGTCGATCTCTACGCTCGGGGTTGCGATTCGTTATTTTTTCTCATTGCGGACGCGTAGTTTCAATCAAGTTATTTTACTACATTTTGAGCTGCTTACTAACCGCCGTGGTGCTGTGTGTGGTGGTGCGTGCATTGCGCGCCTCCCCTATTTCCCCCCCAAACTTATTCTCTACGCATGATATTGTATCGTAACGATGATAAAACGTAGTTGAAACAATCCATACCCTCCCCTTTTGCTCGGCTGGCTCAGGCGATTTAAATAAACTCCAACCAGAATTAATTCTACTAATCTCCGTTCTAACGCTCCTTTCTCCTCGCCCCCCGTTTTAAATGATCGGCGGGTACCGCTTCAATTGCTAGCTTATCTGTAGACGCTTCCTTTCCATCCCCCCGGAAGTGATGCGTTAATCCTCCCGCAAACAAATACGGACTATTGGTGAAGGAGTCCCCTCTCCGCGCACGCTCTCTCTATCTGTTACAGTTGCAGCGGGACTGGAAGGCGCAAAGTCTGACCAACATGAACCGGGTAGGCAAATGTTCACTTCCCGCAACCGCCACCTGCGCCACCATGGCTGCCACGCTCAACCGGCGCGGCGGCGGCGGTGGCAGCAGTGGCTGCACGCCTGCAGCCACTGTCGACCAGCCCCCCAACAACAACACCTCGACTCTACCTTACATTCGTAACTTCTATAAGCAATCCGCTGTTGTCAATGCTAACCATCTACCTAAGTCTGCTTCTACCTGGGGGCCGCTACACAAACCCTTAAATTGGAAGGTGCGTAACATAGAAAGCGTCTCCCATCAGGCTGATGATGAACGAAATTATCTCAAAATTTGAACAATCTTTTGTTTTTTGTGATATTACTTATTGTTAGAATTTAGTCAAATGCGAAATTAGCAACAAAATTTTGTGTGTTTTTGCACTATGCTTTTGGAGTTTTATGCGTTTTGATTTCTAATTCGAAAAATCAATCTTGATGGAGCCTTTCTATCAACGGGGTTGTACTGCTTCTAGCTTTTTGCATCTATCTGCGTCTGTTAATCCCCACTGTTTCTTCTTCTTCTTGCATTCGTTTGATCCTTTGGTCCTCCATTTGGTGTTGAAAGACAAGTTAATTATAACTGTGGCGTATTGTATGTTCGCAGAACATTTCTTTTAAGTCGTACAGCCGCGATTCGGGCCACGGCGGTTCCGAGCAGGAGGACTCGCCGCGGTCGCACGCACTGCTCGATGGGCGCGCCAATAATTGCAAGGACAATCGTCGCCAGCAACAGCAACAGCAATACGTCTCCGAGTACAATCATGCAATGTGCGTCAACGGCCAGACCAACACCCTGGTAGCCGATTATGGTCTCGGCGGTAGGCGGCACACCGATTCGCTTCCACATCCCAAGAATCTGCCGCTTGGCTTACGCAAGAAGAACAACGGCAACACGTTGCGCGCGAACGCACCCTGGAACCACACCTACAATGACATTCACGACGGCGGCGGTGGTCGCATGCTGCAGGCACACCAACTGCAACAACAGCAGCAGCGTATGGGTATGCCGGAGGACGATCCCGTCTACGAGGAGATCGACCGCAGCGAGATCCAGGTGTCGGATATGAGCGATGAGGATGGAAAGCGGCAGAGCGACATGTCGCGGCAATCGTCGCGTTCGTATGGTGACCATCGGCCGCTGATTCCGTACAGTCCTGCAAACGAGCACAGCATGCTTGCGGGACTCGATCCGCACATGGAGATCTACCAGGGCCGACGCAATATGTATCGTGGGGATACGGCGCGCTCGCTGGCGGCGGTGCTTGATGGCAATACGGTCGTCTGCCACCTGGAGCCGCCCGACACGTATCCCCATGCGCACGATCCGTACAATGCGCGCACCTTCGCGCTGCCCTACAGCGACAGCTAGATGATGGCACGATCATTACAAACAACCTGCCTATTTGCGTAAGTGTATATCTGTGATTCCTTGATCAGACTTTTCGGTCACTATAAATTAAATAAATATATAAATATAGAAATCTAATTAAAACGGTAAGCTCAGAGTGTGAAAGCGTTGATATACTAATGAAAAAGTGATAATTTTATAATGGAACTATTTTACTAATTAATTTATATATGAGACGAATGACGTAGTGAAGAAGGTGAATTCAAGATGCGGTTAGATGAATACGAATGTCTACTTTAGGTACACGAGTTATTCGAGTCATGCGTGCATATGGTATTTGTAATTGCGTTGCTTCATTTCTGCGGTGAAAATGATTGTTATCAGAATGCGATCTCAATTCATCTCATTCTTTTTGTATATTGCAGTGACTTTCAAATTGTTATTATTTTTCATTAATCACATTGCTTTCAAATTGTCATTAAGCCAAGACGCAAAGAAATCTTTTTTGTTTTTGTATAGATAAAAAAGAATCTGGCAATCGGCAAGAAATATACCAACCGTAATCTACTCAGAATCTAATTTCTGAATTGGTTTGACAAGTGCTTGGTCAAAATATGAATAAATAGCCTGCACCAATTGATATTTGTAAATACAATTCACAAGACATTCTTCGGTAAATATTGTACGACCTCTCCTCGAAGCCATTTTTCTTAATTATCTTAATTATTATCAAGCTAAAATGTAAAATCCTAAAGCAATTGCATAACTTACATTTTTGTATGCAATCTTCATTCATGTGGAGAATACGGGACGAAACCAATACGAACGACATGTGCATTTATATATTATTTCTTACAACTTTTCTCTACGATGTACGTATTTATTCCCTTAATTTTATTAGATTGATGCACCTGCCGTACGGGTTGGGCCGTGTAGATTGTATATTGACAGATATTAGGAAAGTGAGAGAGGTTTAGAGTGTGTGTATGCGTGTGAAGAGAACGATGATATAAAATGTATCAAGAAATATTAGTTATTATAATGTTGAGTAATATTATGTTGATTGTAAATAATGTATAGCGCTTTGTACATGTTGACATTAATTAGTCAGGAATGAAACAACAAACAATACATACACACATGGGAGGAAATTTACATACAACACTTATTGTTGAATTCTGCATACGGCCATGCATTATAGGTGAGTTGTAACCGATGAGGAAAACATTACACCATTATGTAAAGAAAATAACTTAACAAGGAATAAGTGAAATGTATGAAATTTTAAACATTAA
This sequence comes from Myllaena sp. GC000078, assembly GCA_030264135.1. NCBI lineage: Eukaryota > Metazoa > Arthropoda > Insecta > Coleoptera > Staphylinidae > Myllaena > Myllaena sp. GC000078. The sequence goes on along the minus strand of JARJDR010004397.1, from coordinate 919 downwards.
ACTTCAAAGTCTGACCAATAAAATAAACGGAATTCCTTATTATAGTTGCTTGGGGTTTATTAAACTACCTGTTTCCACTTTCTTGTCGTTATTATTCTTTTCATTTCGAACGTCGAGAAGCCATTGGCTATTACTAGTGGTTTGAAGTACGTGAGTGAGACGGGTACCTCTCCATTTCGCGGCGGAAAGCCTCGCCGCGGCCAGTTCGCCTCGAGCCCAATTCGGCACGGCACTTTTCGCCACTGTGCCAACTCGCCTCGACGGGAAGTATAGCGACGCGTACTTTACGGCGATGGAAAGCGCAGCTCCTTGGCTTTCTAATGAGGTGTAATGAGGTGCATTTAATTTCCGGAAGTTGAATAGTTCTCCACAAAACGACCTTGAAAATTTGGTATTTTTTTACTTGTTGCGATTTTGCCCTTAGAAAATGGTCAATATCCTCGAAACGCAGGGTGGTAGCGACGCGCGCCCAACGGCGTTGGAAAGTGCAGCTCTTTGGCTTTCTAATGCGGTGTACTTGATTTCCGGAAGTTGAATAGTTTCGCCACAAATCGAGATTGAAAATTTGCAATTTTTTTACTTTTTGCGATTTTGCCCTTACAAAATGGACCATATCTTCGAAACGAAGAGCGGTAGCTTCGCCTGCTTAACGGCATTCGAAAACGCAGGTCCTTGGCTTTCTAATGAGGTATATTTCATTTCCGGCAGTTGAATAGTGTGGCGATGGTCGCGCCGCTGGCTCTGATTCTGATGTTGGGGCATCCGGATTATGTGCTCCCGCTTGTGCGCTGGGCGTCAAACGCGCTGACCATGGCATATCCCGACTGCCGCGCGCCGATATCGTCCTTTTGCAATCGTGTGTTTGACCGGTGCGGTTGTGCCTGGAGTGACGCGGCATCGGATCTCAAACTCCTCCGTT
>JARJDR010004395.1:0-46445 GCA_030264135.1 Myllaena sp. GC000078 | reverse complement strand
TAATATCTCCTAAACTATTGCGCAAATCTCAAAGTGGTAAAGGACTTTTCTTCTCGGTTTAGCCCAATCTACCCCCAGCTTTCGGCTGTAACGTCTTACACCGGACACCCTGTATAATCAACGGTCACAATAAAAACCTCTTTTCAATATTTATGTTTTCAACGTGCATTATACTCTGCTTATAGTCAGTTCGCGATTACTTCAATGTTCAACAACCGTATTTATTATTCAATCGTATCCGTGTTGCGAGTATTCAATTATTGAATTACTGCTTCATAGAAAAATCGATATCAAACGGAAAGAATTGAATGCGCATTATTGGCAACAATTTTGAAAGCATTTCAAACACATGCACACATACATTTTGTGCATTGGTTGCTGAAAACAAGTACGTAACAAACATGATAATCAGTATATTCCGCTACCAAAGACTCAAAACATCACTTCAAAAAATACGTCAATATTTTAGTCGTTACAAAATTTCAAAAGAAATTAGTGATTGTTTTCAATTCAGTAAAGTTTGGAATAAAAACGTTGTTAAAAATCCATATAACTAATCCGTTCATAGCGTATCTAATTGTATATATTCTCATCTATTTATTTTTAGGATTTTCTTGTTACTGTATTGTATACATTTGGTAATAAGGTTAATTTTACGTAAAATCGCTAAACACTTCGTTTGAATATCGCGTTGCTGTTTCATTCGGTTGAATACGCATTGCTGTTTGTTTATGAAGTCAACAGTTACGTAGTATTCCATTTTGCAATTTAAATAAATGCGCCTTAGAAGCTCATCTATCGTTTGTACTATTACATTCAATATGACATGACATTGATCTCTTAAATTTATAAATACATACTTCACAATTGCAAACAATTCAAGTAACAGATCATCGGAATGATCAAACATGGAGAACGCAGAGAATGTTCGTAGAGTAAATTCGCAAAATTGAGTGTGAATGTAAACCAATTTCAGAAATAAGGAAGACGAAGTTCACCTTGTCTTTTCTTTCAAAAATTATGCCATAGTTCATAACGTTTCAGCTTCTTTTTTTTTTCATTCAAATTACGATCGTTTCAATTCCGAATGACTTATTGTCGTGCCATACAATTCAATCGAGTACAATTTTAAATAGCCTACAATTCAATACTTATCGATAATTATCTAATACGAAATCAATTCTTGCCCTCGGAAATAACAAGTCGATAATGTAAATTTCTTAGGTGTAAACGTAAGCCACGGTAGCGTTATGATTCTTCATTTATTGAGTTATTACTCCTTCATTTTTATAAACGTAAGAAATAAGTTAGTCAATTTAGGCGCAATTTATGTTGGTTTTATTTTCATCTAAACTTCTATATATTGGGTCGTTTTGATATTACAATGGATAAATCGTTAGCGATTAGCGCATATATAATACCAACCGACCGTGTATAATTGTAACTATCACAGAGAATTGTGATTTCCCTCATTGTTCGTTCCCTTAGGTTTTAAATTTCGTAATCATAAGTATCATTTATTTAAATTGAATCATTGAAAATAGAAAAACGGGTGATAAGTCAATTGAAAATCGAAAGCAAACAATATATGTGACATCTACATCATTGGTATATCTAACACTTAACATCAGTTAAATTCTAGTATTTTGTGTCCGAAAATGATAACGCATTCATTGCGGTCCACACATATTCGATAACCTAATTTCCCCATCATATATTCAGAGCCTAAACGCACCGCATTATTCAAAATATCATGCCGAGTATTATTAATCCATTGGTTTTTCCGTATTTGTTCACATTGATCTGCGTTAAATCCTTCAATTGAATTAATTTCGCTTATTGTATATTAAATTCAAATTTTTACTCAATTATGACTATAATAATCTCATTTTGTATTAAAATTCCGCGTGCAAATATAGCTCTTAAATTTATTTGTTACTCAATTTCATTAAATTTCAATAGGTTCTCTTTTTTTATTATAAGTTTATATAATATATTTCTCTTCTCATTAATATATCTTATTTGTATTTTTTCAGATTGAATTGAATTAAATTTAATTTAGAAAGCATCTTGTTTGTGTCTAGACCTGATTTCATAGGATAGGAAATTTGTAGAATCGTTAGAATTATGTAGCGAATATATTCAAATAGTTCTTCTTACTTGCTTGTTTTGCAAAGACCCTGTCGACTAATAGGTTCCGTTTCTCTATGTAGTATTAATAAGATTGAAATTTGTCAGCACGTTTAGTTCATATAATCTGTGCATTTATTTTTCATGTTTATCCGTTTTTCAAAGATGTGATTGATTTGTGTTGTTGCCTCTAATACGTACTTTTTTTCTTCTCATATTTCATCTAATAATATTCAAATCGTAAACGTTTCATAAATTTCATAGATCGTAAATGGTAAATTGAAAGCAAGTGTTCATCTTATTTGATAACTTCTCTGGTTAATTACGGGACGTTCAGCACGCGTGTCGGGAAATTATGAAGATGGTGCGAACTGTCGTACGCATGCATCACATTGCAACATTGCGCAGAGTAGTTACCGGAACGCCCCCATTGATTAGATGTATAGTGGTTAATTAGATTATAATTAGTAGTTCTTAATTCAATACAATGCGTATGCAATAAGTACTGAATAAGTAATGAATTATTTCGAAAGAAATGCAAATTTTGCAAATTTTGCCATTATCTTCTTCTCGTCGTTATTTTTTTGTTTGTTTCGCTCTATGCGTTTGGAGTTCGAGCGCTCAATTAGTTATGAAGTAAACGGTAGTCGGTAGAAGTAAACGTAATAAGTATTTAGAGACTCATTGTTTGACTGCATTTTTCTCTTTCACTGCGTCTGTTGTTTAGTGTTTCATTAGCTTGAGGGTATTTACGCCTTGGTTGTGGGGTCTGTGGCTTGCATGAGTCTGTAGGTGCGGGTGTAGCTCGTTTTCTGGTTAGTGTTTAGTGCCTTAGGAGGGTGTGTACGGGGTGGAGGGGGAGTTTTTGTCGGTGTTGTATTCTTGGACCTTGAATTAGAAAGTCTCGTCGTTGAGGGAGGACTTAATTTTTCGAAGTCAGAATGGAGACGAATTCTGCAAGCAAAGAAATCACAGAAGGGAATATGTGTGATAATTAATTACATCTCACACACACACATGCATAGCAGATAGGAAGAAGATACACGAATCGAATAACCTTACCGTCGTAGTTGACCTGACCGTCGCCGTCCAAATCAGCCTCCTTGATCATATCGTCGACTTCCTCCTCCGATAAGCGCTCGCCCAAACTAGTCATTACGTGACGCAACTCATTAGACGAGATTAAACCATCATTGTTCTTATCGAACACTCTATAAATAAAAAAAGGGCGGCAGCAGCCGGTTTCAGATGGCGATACGTACCCTTCGAGATTGAATTTTGAGAACGATATGCAATTGATAGTATGCGTTTACCTGAACGCTTCTCGCAGCTCATCTTCGCCATCCGAATCCTTCATTTTCTTCGACATCATCTGCAGGAACTCGTTGAACTCGATAGTGCCGTTACCATCCTGATCGACCTCGTTCACCATATCACGCAATTCGGTCTCTGCGGAAGCAAACCCTCATTCTTGATCGATACTCGCCGATCGGATGATTGTTGAGACGATGACGCCAGCGATGACGCAATGGAAGAATTTTTCCCGACGGTGTATGATTGAAATGCGCAATCGGTGCAATCAAAACCGACCGGCGACATTTCCGCCGAACACACAGAAACACGCACGCGCTCGCGCGGTCGAAAGGAATGCGGTAGGCGGGAACGGCAGGGAGGGCAAATAAAAATTTAATTTAAAAGTCAACTGCACGCGCCGTGTTTCGATTTATTGGAAAATTGAATTGCTGAGTGCCTCGAAAAAACATCACGTGCGTATTTCCGGAATGCCACAACAAATCACTTAATAATGATTATCACCGGTCATTTATGATATGGAAGAAGTGCCCAAGTTCAGAGCATCATATTTAGTTTCTATATTCGCATGTTCAGTAAGAAATGAGCGAATCGTCATGAAGAAGGTCGAGTAAACACGCGTTTGTACGCACGATGGTTGAAATAAATGAACTCGACGCACCGGTCGCCCTCATCATCATCAATTCTCCGCGTTTTTAATGCGCATAAATAACAAATGGCCCTACGGCAAGCAGACACGCATACACTCATAAACCCATACGCACACACCCGCCGAGAGAAGCACTCGACGATTTATAATGTTGCCCTTGCTCGCGCCCGCGCGCGGTATTTGCCTTTCGCATTCATTCGTTCCTCGCCCAAATTGCAGCGCGATCCTGAAAAGGATGGGGCCGGAAACGTAATTCGATACGCACACGACGACCCCGCCGGCGCCGCCGCACGCGGTGTCTAATTAACTCCCGGGCGCGGAAACTAGAACTTCCACTTTGTTCGCTCATTATTCATTTTAATGCGAACACACCACACTGTAGCGCGATGCGCTTCCTTCACCATATTATGTGACGCATTCAAGGTCAACGCCATTATAAATTTTCACACAGTTCCGATAACACTAATTAGCGTAACGATCATCATTGGCGACAGGAATGCGTCAAAGCACAATTGGTTAGTGTGCGCGTGCATAAACGTGCCAAAGTCGATACACGATTTTTGCGAGAGGAAAGCTTTGAGGATGAGGAAAAAGTGGAAAAAAATCGAAAACATTTCCAACTTCCTGCGCGCTTTCCTGCACCGTTCTCGTCTTCGTCGTAGCTGACGGCGAACACGGCAACACACTCTCCGGGCGCCTCTCTCTCATCAAACATGTTCGCCGCGCGCGCGGGGTATCTCTTTTGGTATCAGCTGTCGACGATCGCGACCTTGGTGTGCGATTTCAATTTCCGAGCGCCTGATGCAAACGCAAACTTTCCTGCGTGTCGCAGCAGCCCCCTTCGCAGCCCATCATCGCGACATTGATTTACTTTCATGTGAAATAATGCACTTCGTCAATTGACACCGTAATCGCACCCCGCGAACAAACTTCACGCCCTGCGCCGAACTTATATGCAAAAGGAAATATAATCGCAATGTCTGCGTAATAAATAAATTGGTATTGGGATGAAACGGGGAAAAGGAAAATGGTGGCGACTAAAAAAGTTGTCGCGTGTGTGAAGGCTGCTGGTTGGATTCAATACAATACTTTTATTTCGAATTCGTGATGGCTTTTTTTTTGGCAGCGACGCAGAGCAGTTTGCGTCCCTTCAATCGGCGGGCGGCAGCTCCTGCCTGCCTTACACTCTGCTACAGGTTCACGTTCGTTCGCGTTCGATTTGATGAAATGAAAAACTTTCGATGCTTTCGCCACCGGGTTTTCCGTACACACACACATGCACACACACACGCCTGCAGAGAGACGTACGTACGTGTGCGCACCCTCGCGGGTTTCCGTAGAGGGCGCAAGATTTCAAAAAGTGGGACGTACCCAGATTCAACAACAATCGATGTTATTAGGATTATTTTTTGGCCCATACACAGTAATCGCACGAATGAATAAAACACGGCGCGTCGATAGAATGGCAAGGCACGGAAAATGGTGAAAAGCGATAAGCGGGGGGGGAGGCACATGGTGATGACGGGGCGCGCATTCATACTCACCGGTCGGACGTTGGCCTAGCGATCGCATGACAACGCCTAATTCGGCCATTGTAATCGTGCCGTCCTCGTCCTTATCGAATAGCATGAAGGCTTCCTTGAATTCCGCGACTTGGTCCTCGGAGAGTCCGTATTCGCTCTGCAATGTAAGCAAGCACATGCCGATGTCACATTCGGCGGAAGACCATTGATAATTTCATTCATACACACAAGTTCACCACCAGCAGCAGCAGCAGCAGCAGCCCGAATATTGGAATCAATCCAAATAACACTATATTTTATTGTACCTCGCCCGCCGATAGCGAATACTCATTACAGTTCGCCGTTGCGATGCCAGTCGGCCGCGAAACGCGCGTTATAAAGTTTTTCCACCGCAAACAACGGCGCATTCGTTTTACGACCCCTTGTAAAATAGCATTAATGCCATTCGCGAATGCGGCGCATACACAATTACGCATTATGCACGACGCACACACGCATACACACACATCGGCCGCATTTAATTAGCCATAAAATATTTACAATTTTTGGCGAGCAAATTTCATTACGTTTGACTGGCGACTTCTTGCCGCTACGCCGGCGCCGACGCTTTGGGGTGTGGGCGTTATATATGGTATGCGCACCGCGGACCGCAAACTAAATAAACTTCGGGCTGCCGCGCCGGTCAGAGAAAACAACTTACGGAGACACTAATGACATCCGAGGTACTCGTCAAACGTTTTAATCGACTGTACTCCTCGCTGTAGTTTTCCATCATGATTAATTCATTAAGCACGACCGTTTGATTAGTTTTAGTGCGTGCGATTCCAATTTCAAGTTGCGTCGCCGTTGCACGTTATCACGTTCGCCCGCATATTCGTCCACTGGTGTGCGCGGCGGATTCGCATTAACGATTATGCGTATCTCGTCCGGCACACACGAAACTGTCGTCTGAATATCTTAAAATAAATGCGGCGCGCACGGGCCGCCGGCGTTGCTCTGCGCACGTGAGACGCGAAATTTCGATTGCGTTCCGACCGCCGCGCGCACTATTTACGCGCTTTCCGCTCGCGCCGCAAAATTCGTTGAGGTTGCGCTGTCCGCGTGTTGTCGGCGACGCCAAGAATAACACTAAAATTACATCAGTTGTTGCGCCAGTATCTCAATGATTCGGCGGCCAACTATTAGTGACTATTGACTTCGATGCGCAGTGGCAATTTTCTCATTATGACTCAAGTATAAAGATTTCTTTCATTTTCGATGCGACCACAACGCCTTTTTGGTTTGGCATTAAAACTGAACTTCGCGTGCACTCATTTCATATATGTTTCACAAAAGCGCGGCGAGGAAAACATTGGCGCCGCGCAGCACACCCACAAGCGCGCGTGCCGCGCATAGGGGCGCACTTCGCGTCCACTCCATCATAATGTCATGAAACCTATTATTATAATCAATGTTTTGTTCGAGTTTAGTTTAATTAAAAATACGGGTAATTAATTTTTCCACGCGCGCGCGCGCGCCCGTACCACACATGGAAATACGTTATTTGTGTGAGTGTTGCATGGAGGCGAGAGCTAATACGCTTCTCGCGCCCCAGTCGTATTGATTTTTCGCGCCGAAGAAATCGCGACTCAGCGCATTTGCGCAACGCTCAGCAGTGCTGCCGCCCCGGTTGGGCAAGTCGTGTGTATGCGAAAGTAATAAATTGTTTTGGCGGCCGCTTGGTGGGCGCATGCACTGCAGGGGGAGAAAACGCACACATCGCGCGCGCATTGCAACGGCGGCTATCGATTGGCGCCGTACACGCGAGTGCACGGACACCGCCGCCAAATGCACCCACTCACCAAGTCGATGGTCACGATCAGATCGTGCTGGTGATGCTTGCCCTTCTTCTTGTTCTTGGAGTTCTTGGCAGCGGCGCTGGTGGCGACCGCTGACTGAGCCGCCTTCGCCGACGCCTGCTTCGGCTGGCCCTTCTGCTGCGGGCCGGCGCCCTTCTGGCCCGGCTTCTGCCCCTTGCCGCCGGCGCCCTTGGTTGGCGTGCGCGGGCATTGCGACTGCTTCGCCGGCGCGCTGCCGTCGGCGGGCTTGTTGCGTGCCTGCGATCATCAAATATTCAATTAGCATATTGTATAATGCACAATGCGTGTGTTGATAAAAGAATTGATGTGGGGACGGGGGGGGCATTAATTCGCCAACGGTCATGACCTCCCCGATGGCATTCATTCTATACACACGGGGCTTTTATTTTGTACAAGATTTTGCGCTATTTCCTAATGTGACGGGGTTGGTTTTGATTACATTACGATGGACATAATAAAATTTCTGGGACAATACATTTGGATTTTCTATCAAAGTGATTGATTATGATAGATTATGACAATGCTTACTATTGTACATCATACATTTACATAAGTGAGTAAAAAATTGCGGTCCGGTGCAAGATTCATACACAAATTGTACGACAACTAATTCGGAATATGACTGGGGGAAATACGCAACTCCGAATGAATTGTTGAAAGGGTCATCATGAATTTGGCGAACTATGAAAAATTAACAACCGCCTCCTTAAGGCAATGCATTTTGTTACACAAACTTTATGATTACTTATTTCGAATGAAATAATTTCGTAATATTTATCTAACCGGTCAGTCAGGGTTGCTTTGACTGATGCGCGTAAATTCAGCACACAATGGTATTTCATCAGCGGCGGCGCGGCGCTTTGCCGGGGTTTGTCAGTTCCAAGCGCGCACAATGCGCCGAAACAAACTTTGGCGGCGGCGCCGGCGCCGGCGCGCTGGAAATTGTTGTAGTTTTACTCGCTTCATTGCTTAACTCTCGGGTCCGGCAGCGGCCAAAGTTGGAAGCAATAAATGCATGCAATATAATCTTCCGTGTCACAACTTGATGCCATGTGCGGTGGTGGTGTGCATGCATCCACGCCCGCAACCTTAGGGAAACGACTACGCCGGCGTATTAAGATTAGTGTAATACACACACAATGCACATAGGTACACCCACGGCAGCCGCCAGCGATGGCAAAGTTTTGATACATTAACGAGTTTCATACAGCGACATGTAAACACATACTCTCCACCTACGCCCCAGATTGCATCGGAAATGATTAAAACGTCGCTTGCCATGGTTGCAGCTGAGGGGGTACTCGATGAGATTAGGAGAGCGGGAAGAATTTGGACGCGCATTATTGAGAAAAGCGCGCTTCATTTATTAGTCGCTACCGATGGGCGAAAGATAAATGGCTTCGATTGCATTGGGACGTTTGCGCTCTTGTAGTAGTTGGCGGCGCACAACAGATAATTGAAGCGCGCTAAAGCATCGAAGCATAGCAACACAATACAATTCCCTGATGGTTTGGAGAAAATTATCGTTGCGGAAAATTGTGGGAAATACGCGCCTCCGATTCCGTGCGATTACGCAGAAGGACTTGGAATTCCGGAAAAGATGTAGTTGCTGGTAGAGCAATGTTGGTAACAGCCCTAGCCAAATACCTCTTCTTTCTCGCGAGCATTCCAAACTGGGCCGACTCTGGACTCGAGACGCTGCAGAAGAGAATGATGGGAAATCCTTTCGATTATTTGCGATTTATAAGCGTTTAGGGGTTGTCGGATGATAAAAAACCATTAGTGTGAACGTTCTCGGGGTGAACCTCGGCGAAAACAAAATGTGCTTTATATATAAAACGCGTGGGTGTGTGGGTGAGAAAAAAATACGCCCGGGCGAACGGTGGCATATAATCCACATATTCGCTGAGGCGAAACACTAAATTATCTTAAAAGAACATAACACTCGTGTTCTCGTAGTAGTTCTTTGAAAGCGTTTAGCACGTGCGAAAAACGAGCGCGGCGCGAAAAAATGGGCATTCGCCTGCTTTCTTCATGCGCCGCGCGGCGGGGTCCTCAAGAGACCATCGGGCGGGGCGCGCTGAATCCGTACAGATGTTTTTCGCTGGGCCGACTTTTTACGAGGCGCGCTTCTCTGATCCACTATGTGAACAATATTCAAAAACATAAATATCCTACGCTCCGCTGCCGCTGATGTCGGACGTGAAAATATTTTCTCTAGTGGAGAAATATGGGAAAGATGTTTGGCCGTAAAACGACGCCGATCTCTTTTTAAGATGTGGCACCCAATGATCAAACGCGTTCTTCGCTCAATTTGAATCCGCGCCGTGATCTAATCAATTTCCTTTCGCACGTCGGCACGCAATATTTATTTATTTACGCGCGGAAGCGGCCATCACTTGTGGCACAGAAATAATCATAATATAGATTCAACTTTATACCGAAATGATATTCGATATTATATTTGCCCGCAGTATTTGCAACAAACAGCTTTGTAGTCGATTACCAAACGCGAGAATCAACAGCAATATGCGATTACGTTGCTATATAATGAGGCACATGAGCATTTGCGCGACCAACGTCGTATTATTCATCAACGGGATCGCTTCCCCAAGAGCACTGTCTCTAATTATTTGAAGAGCCATAAGCGTATCACAGCACATACACCGCGCGCCGCCAGCGCATTAATTCCGTCGCATCGCCGCCGCACATTGGGAAAGCATGTAAGCCAAGCACACCATTTTGGAAAACATGTCAATTTAAGATTCCGCAACGGATGCGCGACGACGCGTCTTTGTTTAATTCATTCCCGTCATTTCCGTTTGTCGCGAGCGCGCGCGTGCTCTCAAATATTGAAGCATTTGTACCAACTTTACGATGCTTGCCGGCGCGTAACCCGTTCCAATACCCACTACCATGATATGTGTGCGCGGGTGGAAAAGTGTTGGAACCGAAGAAGTGCCAGGCAGCCGTGCGCTGCCTGAAAGATTGTTTGGCGCGAAGATGGATGCGCATCGCATGTGTACTAGCAATGCGCCGCCTGCCTCCGCACACGATTGCGTTAAACATTAAGCCTGCGCCGAACGTTGGCATTCATTATTTAAACTCATTAATATTCATTTTGTGCCAGAGACGATTGAAGAGGGACGACGACAAACTCTCCGCATGATATGCTCGGTCTCGGTGTACGCGGCAAAAGATAAATATTAGAGTAATGATTCTAATACATAATTAATCGCACGCTCGCACCAATTTGAATCTGACTGCGGTTGATATGAATTTAAGGTCGAGAGCATCGGCGACCATGGACATGGAGAATATGAAGAGTGAGTTCATTTTATTGGTGGCAGCGCGGTGGTCATCGTCATTATCCAATTGCAGTGCTGCAGAAAGCGTTTGCAATGTTTGACTCGTGCAATCGTGGTCGCATCGAAAAGGAGAAGATTCGCACGATTCTGAACACGCTCGGTCACACTTTCAGCGAGCACGAGCTGGAGGCAGTGCTGCAGAAAGAAGACACTGACGGTAATTCGTTTGCTTGCCTGCGCTTTGAACTTTTCCAACCATTCATCCGCTTATAACGCAAATCAGTTACATTGACATTAATCTTATTTAGTAATGCGCTGTAAATGGATCCGTGCTTTGTAAAAGTTCCTCTTGCACCGGAGACGTAGATTAGAATGTCAAAAGTCAATATTACTCGTACAGTGGAGCGCAGCGCACTCATTAAAGAATCGCCCAGCGACATTGAATTAAAATTTCATGGAAGTTGTTTGGAGTTGAAATATCTTGATATGCGTTTGATGGCGATACGCGTATGATGGACAGCTTTTTATCGTACGAATGCAAATGCAATTATGCTGCCACACGGACGTTAATGTACTAGTGTACGACTAATCGTGTGTAAGTGAATGGTGAATTTCCTGGATGCTTACGCTGTATTTCGTTGCATACTTCTTTACACATGCCCATTCATTCATTCCCTCTTTCATTACTAATGCAATTATTTCAACCAGAGGTTTTTGTAATTAATATGGTTGAATGCAAAATGGTTCAAATGGGAGAAGTGTTGGGAATCCTTGCCTTTATACTAATTTTAATTCATACGCACGCGCTTGCGAAATTTTCATATGCCGCGCGCAAGGTACGCTAGTTGCGAAATCTATTTCCACCGCAATCCCACCTTTCCTTTGATTTAGCGGCCCGGCAAGGCAAGCGTAACTGAGTCACGTTCCCTCGCCGGCCTTTCTCATTTTCGCTTCCTTTTGCAAACGCCCTATTGCGAATATATTACGATATTGCACTCGTATATTTTCAAAACAGAACACAACAAAGCGCCACCGTACACTTGCGCACGCACTGAATCACGGCACCGATGGCGATACTCGCGTGCGGGCGGTGCGGTTGGTGGTGGTTTAATTCGTGAAGCACAACTTTCCATGTCGCGTGTAACTAATAGCGACATTACATGTCGACGGTTCTGATTGGAAAGAGCGTGTTTTCGGCGTTCGCCATCATCATCATTCTTTTGCGCGCTACCGGCTTTATTCGCAGTAACTAATTGTTGCAAATTCACGCGCACGAACTAACCAACCGCCCGCCCCGTCGTTAAAAGGTTTAAGTGCTTTAATAATGCCCACTTGTAGACTCGTGACGTGCCAATTTTGACAAAACTCCCTTAACAATACGGCAACATTAAAAACCAAACAGCGCAGCGCAGCGTATGCTGAAGGGGGTGCCGGCCCACGCCTCGCGCAATCATTAGCAGACAAATTGCGTTCGAAACTTTGCACGCTGGGCTGTGGTGCTTCGACTAACTAAGTACGCTTGCGCTGCATGCTATTTCTTATTTGTTTAGTTAACCGTTGTATTAGTTTCATAAGGAAATGAAATATACCAGCGTGCTGGTTTCAATGTAGCCCAATTGAATGAATTATTAATATGGTAATAACGGTTCGCGCGCAAATCACTCGGAATTGAAAAGGATAACGAGCGCAGCTTTCAATATGCGAAGAATTAAAAGTCTACACATCTAATTGCTTTCGTTGCCTCTCACGTTTCGTTGTGTGCCTGCCAGCCGGCGGCGCAAATAATTAATTCAAATTTAAATCAGAACTATATGCACACCGGAGCGTATCGTGTTGCACGCTAGCCCTCTCCTCTCCCGTGCGCGAGCGCGCGTCCGCCGTGGAAACTTGTTTTTGACGAAAATGTGAAAATTCGGTGCGGCGCACATTGTGCCCCAACTTAACTCGTCAACGCCGACGGGGGTTGGCCGCGTTATTAAAGCGCGCGGCGGTGTTGGTAACTGTTGAAAACTGGCGGCGCGTGGAAAAACTTAGTTGCCCGCGCACACATCGTTAATATTTGCGTGGCAATCCCTCCGCGAACGCACTAATGTCAACGCAAACTGCCGGATAATTGTTAAAAGCGCTGGCTCGGAATGACTTTCAAATGCAACGATTTCCACCTTCCCGCCCACAGCAAAAAAGTGCACGCCGACCAAACACAATTTCCTCTTTTATCGTTGCCATCGAACAATTATCCTTGGTGGCAGCCACTTCGATTCATAAAACGTTCGTACAAAGCGATCACTATTGCAAGAAATAATACATCCTCTCATCACCACGTCGATAAATGATTTTTTCAATTAATAAAGCGCAAATCCCTGTTGTTGGGCTATTATGCGGGTCGTGTCGTCGCGCGGCGATATTTTCATTTATTAAAGAACCAATTAAAATCGGTCGCGTATAGTTGAAATCAATGCGGATAAATAATAGAAGCAACGAGAATGCTCCCGCGCTAGCGGGAAAGTAAAATGAATTTCGTTGATTAAATGGGAACGGTTCCAACTTTATTATGCGCTTTCGTATATAAATGAAATGCGAGATACGCGAGCAAACGGATTTGCGTGGGCGGATGTGCACGTAGTCGTGGCACATGCCATATCTTGCGCGCTGGAAGTCATCACTTTCGCACGCGTACGGCTCACCGATAAAAAACACTCAGTCGAAACGACATGCAAGCTACATTTTGCACCAGTGTTGCCACTTTCTGCCAAGAGGACGCCAAATCCGTTAATGTAATCAATAAAAACTCTTCCAATTAAACAACAAATGAAGCCACCATACTAATCACTGGCATCGGCCAACTTTTTCATTTAAACTTTTGAGATAATGCCCTCCCAGGCCGGGCGGCGCATTGGTTGTCATCGATAACGCGTCGCCATGCAAATAAGACACAAAGGGCGTTAACGAATTGTAATCTAATAGCCGCATTCAATACGCATGTGCTGCGTCGTGTTCGAAAGTAGTTAAATTAGCTTTGTCGACGTATAATTAGCGCAAGGGAGTGATTAATTATACAACGCGCTCGACGCCGTTCATTCGCGATATCTGCTCGTTACACCTGTCCGCCGAATCGCAGCGGTGGCGGCCGCCCGATTCCTATAGACCGCCCCGTCCGCCCCATCGGGGCATATCGGACGAAAAGTTTTGCTCTCCTCGGGCAACCTATATAAAAGAGGCGCGACGGCGTGGTAATTATAAAATTTCTAATAAAATATTGAACGACGCCCATTCAAGATGCATTGTTCTGTTAAATGGTTACGTTTTTACATGACAGGCAAATTGTTTGAAAGTAATTAATATGTAATTGAAATTAGACATTTCGAATGTCTTACGAATTCAACTGTAATTGAAGTTGCTGTAGGGGTGCTGAATAATTAACGGAGTTTGTATCTGCTTCGCGCTCCATTCGTTCATTTGTATAATAATGACAATATGCGGGCGTTCCAGGGAAATTTCTGCGTGGAGTGGAAATTAAGGCGCCAACGAAAACGATTTCCTTCGCGGCTATTCTTTCGTGTCGGTCGCTCGTCTTTCGGTCATTTAACAATGCGGCCTGGTCAATGAGTTTTGCAAAGTCGCGTCGAGAATTGTGAAGGTCAGCGCCGAAGAAAGGCCCGACTGCAATGCGCAATATGATATGACATAATTCGAATGATGAGAACGCGGCGCTCGGCCGGGGGTCGAAGCTTCCACACAAATGGCGTGGAAAAGTTCTCCTCGCCGCATATTTGTGCTACTTTTTATTTCAACATTCACGACATTTATGACTCAATAAACGACTTTTATTTACGTGTCTCCATTATAAACCGGGTGGCCCGAATTAGGGCCGTGGCCGGCGCGTAATGGCGCAATCATTCCGGGTCATTTTTTGATACCTACGTGTTAACGCTAAGCTGAATAAAAAGATTTGCTTTTTGTGGCATAAAATCAGTTTATACATTCTTATTCGTCACACCACTTATACAATAGGCAAATTCATAAATTGACAGAAACTAAAATAATTGTTATTATACCTACATTTCGAAGAACTCGAGTGGTAGTTCGAAATTGGTAATGAATCATTATAAAGTTGTGAATCGGGTTTTAAATGTGAATTTCAATTTCACCGCTCGATGGACACGAACGAGCGGATGCTGAATGTGACTGCAAGAACAATGCCGATGCGTCCAATCTGGGACGCATATGCATCCTAATTAGATTTAGTAGCGGCGAATGCGTCCCAATGAAGGCAGCAAGTGGGCGCCGAGAAAAACCTTCCTGGAATGCGTGATCAAACTCAGCAGTAAAGTTTCGTGAAAACGCGGCTGCGGCTGCATGCACGCCCCTGTCGTGGTGTCGCAACGACACCGTCGCGTCGCGTCGGGGTCGCGGCATGTCCTCCATACAAATCGATATGTGAGATATGTGAGAACGCGTGCGTTGAGTGGGTGGGTGGTGCCGGGCGAAATTGTCAACGCGACGGCAACATTTTTGGAGGGCGACTGCATAAATCTTCCAAATGCATGCGATTGCAGCGAGCGAATATAAATTTTACCTGCAAATTTAATTGCGCTGACATTGGCTCACGTGGTGCCGGGTTGGGTGCTCTTGAAAAGCGTGCACGTGAACTTGAAATGTATGCAAATCGACTTATGATATTCGGCGAACTCCAATCCGAACTTTCAATGTAGTTGCCCTGGTAATCCTGTCGTGATGATTGCATAGCGCACTAATTGGGATTTAAAGCTATTTTCGACTGGTGGCTTTTTGCCAGTGCAAATTTGTTGCCGGATGCACTCACTCTCTGGGGCACGACACGCGCATACATTAGTCGCATCGTTTTGTTGCCGTTATGGCCGCAGACACAAAGCATCAATATTTGTTCGTAGCCCCTGTCGGCGTGTATCGATTTCCGCATTAATCAATCGGACGCGGGGACCTTCTCGATGGCGATTTGATTTCGTGAGCACGAGCATGGCTGGCGTTTAGCCTCTCCCCCTACCAGCTCGCGGCGGCCATCCGCGCCCCCTCCGGCGGGCGGCGCGCGGGCATTTATGTTTATTGAGCGCATTCGCAAAACATCCATAGCATTCAGGAGCCATACTATATTAATTCCATATCAAGCGCCGCTCCATTGATGCACGATTGCACGTGAAGCATGACTAATTAGTGGTCAAAATTGATTGCCATCAACGATCGCGCATACCCCACCCACCCCATCCCGCACGCGCGTGGGCCGCTGATACCGGTAATGGTATTAAGCATTCGCGCGAATTCACATTCCAAAACAAACTGCCCTACCACCCCCTCGCCTCCGTCCTCTGGTGGATTGTGCAAAACCTACACCGGACATTTATTGCGCAAACAAACGCCTTGCCACCTTTTTAACGTCATTCCGCCTTTCCATCTCGCTGGGGGGCTGCTTGCGTTTGTTCGCCGTATACGTTATTTTCGGCAGTAGTTTTCGGTTCACACACACACGAGGGAAAATGACCCGGGAGACCCTTCCATGGTGATTTATAACGATCTTCAAACCGTTCGTTTATTGTGTGCGCATTCGAATTGTTTTATTTATGCACTTGAGCGAGCGAAAAATGTAGGACGTTGGCGGAAATTTGATCAAGTGTGCAACCCTAAAGAGGTTATCTGCTGCGTCCGTCCCGGTGGCGTTCTATCGCATTCTGCATGCGCATTCTTTTCTAGTACCACCCCGCCGCCCAAGTGAATTCATCGCGGAAGGGTTACGACGTAAATAAATACGGATCTGCGCGGTGGACGCGGTTTTCGCGCGAAACCTACTTGATGTGAGCTTGATTTATTATTATGTATATCAGCTACTCGTACTCTTGCTTTTGAAAGAATGCAAACTCATTCGCTTAGATTAAAATACGTCGCACCGTCTAGCCTTGCTGAAAATAATGAATAAAAATATTTTTAATTTTTAATCAAGCGTATATGTATATTGTTTTTAAGTCATAATTTTCACTGATATGCGTTTCAAGTAAGGAATGCTCGTGGCATTTCTTGATAAATTATGTAATATAGGATTATTTCGCGGAGATAAGAATGGCGCTCGTTTTTTTACTGCTGCTACCACCGGAAAACCGGAAACATTTCAGGTGGCACCCGGCAGTTTATACTATCACGTTGATGTTGATAAATTCCTCCACGACTAATAGATTTCGTGTAGTTACAGCGTTTTCTTGGACTACATTAATCATCAGAACATGCAACCGAGCCCCAATATTTATTGCCTGTTTAAATGTAAATATTTGAGATTTTTTTTTGCATTCCAGCAGCGAAAAGACTTATTTTTATCAATGCAGTTTCCACTTGCCACATAAGAATACTATGATAAATGCGAAACAATAAACGCTAAATGAAATTTATTGCGGCTCGCGAGAAGTTCAATGAAAATGTCATCGTATGTAATATTTACCAACACAATCGAAACTTGATCCGCAAACGCTAGAAAATTTATAAATGTTCTTCACCAAGTCGCAGAGCTAATATTCGACGATAAAAATTTCATTATTTCCAAGCCGTGCGCCCTGCGAGCGCAACCGATTTCAATCGCAGCCAGCGGAGACGCTATAACAATATTACATTTAATATATCCTGCGTTTCGCATTGTATTCGACGAAGCTAGAGTGCATGTCATACGCTCAGGACATTTGTCTTCCGGCGCAAATCCTTCCGTTGGTTCGTCGATTACCGACGGCTTGCTTTCGTGTTTTCTTTATATATTTCGTGTGCGCGAAATAAAATTGAAAGAGATTTGAGATGTTGAAGTTGGCGTGGCGGGCGAAAGCGATTCAAGGGTCAGCGCAGCAAAAATGAGATGGATAGTTTACATAACGGCTCCACGGTTCCGTTGCAACCCTCATGTTACATATTCGTCTCGCTGATGCTGATGACATATGCCTCTTCGCACAGCCTGCCCGCTTCCTTATCGTTTAAAATATCTCCTATATCGTAGCCCGGCGATATTTGGGTGTTCGTGTGACTTCGGGGTGTGTTTTTTGCCGCGAACGTGGCGCGCGCCAGTTCGTGTATGTCTTTTGGTACACTTCGATTTTGCCATCAGCGCACGTGCGCTACCTACATCAAGATAAATTAATTTAAAAGTTGGTCCGCTCCGCTCCCGAGTGCGAAAATGTGTTATCGGTATATAAACGCGAATTTGGCCGAGATTCCGCTTACTTCGCGCACATCATCAATAATTCAAAATTATTGTAGGTGTGCTTCTCTTATTCGATCACGTGCAAACCCTCCCAACGGTATTCATGAAATTCTACAACAAGCATATAACTCTTCTTGCGTCCGGCTTTTGCCACATTTTTTTTTCTCGTCGTTGTCTTGTGTGTATTTTCTTCTCCCCGCAGTCAAAATGTTGCGCCAGCAAAGGGATACGCGCGCTACCATTTCGAGCATTTATTCACTATCGCTGCGTACTGGCCAAACTTGCTGTGGCCTGCCAAAAACACGCACGTTGAAGTGGAATCTGGATTCTCGCGCGGCGCGGAAAACAGGAAACGGCCCCGCGCTCTTTGCAGCCGTAATTTATTTTTACATGCCCACTGCCGCAAAAGCGTTCGTAAATCCTCGGCGGTAGTATAGCGAAATATAACAGATTAATATTTAACCCATTCGTTACGCGATAAGACGTTGCGCGCTGATTACGCGCAAGCAGGAACGCAAGATATTGATTTCGACCGGTTTTGCAGGCTCAGGCTACTTGGACTTCGAGTCGTTCTGCCGCGTGGCGAAACACTTCCTCGACAGTGAGGACGACGAAGCGCTGCAGAAGGAGCTGAAGGAGGCGTTTCGCCTGTACGATAAGGACGGCGACGGCTACATACCCACGTCGAGCCTGCGCGAAATACTCGCCGCCCTCGACGATCAGCTCACGCCGGATCAGCTCAACGAAATGATCGCCGAAATCGATTCGGACTCCTCCGGCACAGTGGACTTTGACGGTGAGCGCAATTTTTTTCTCGTACATTTCGACCAGCAGCGCAGCTTGGTTGGTTGGCTGGCACTCGCTTTACTTGGTGCTTTGCTTGCGTGTGTTGCACAGCATGTCGGTTAGCTCAGCAATAGCATTACGCAAAAAATCCGCCCTCATATTTCCTGCGTTATTACAGAATTTATGGAAATGATGACGGGCGACTAAAGTGGATGAGACCATCATGACCGCGTTGCCGTCGCCGACGGCGGAAGCGCGACTAAATGTATGGTAATCGGCGAAAAATGTAATGCAATTTGCATATAAATACAATTATATACATTATGCGACATTATGCGCGCGCAATGGAAAGAAACAACGGACATGTTTCAGAGCGGCAACGTTTTTTTTTCTGTCCCCCGTCGGCGTCGGAGATATGTAGTACAACGTTAGGGGGGTGCGGCTAACAAGGCCACCGACCGTGCGCTCTCCTGGGTTTCACTAATAGGCATAATAGGAATAGGACGAACAGAACGCGGAACAATGAATATTTAACGAATTTGAATTTAATGAACACGTCGCGTTTGCATTTTTGCCGGCCGCGACCAAAACGCTTGGCACGCTCCATCCAGCAGCGCGATGTGGAGGCGCCGGGCGGCGACAGCGGTAGGGCAGCGGGCGATCGAAGCGCTCGCAACCACCACCGTCCCCAATGCAAACTTTCGATCTGTGAAACCGAACGAACGACTTTTGCGCCAAATTCGGGCCATTATGCGTTTGCGGAGTGAACGCGCGCGCCCGCCCGCCCGCGTCCTAGTTCGTTTCGTCTTTACGCTTCGACGTTTTTCGTCGTCCACCATTCCGGCGCGCCCTCCTACCCCAATGCCGGGCTTCGTTTTGAGCGCATTCAGTTTTCTTCTGTGTATTAAAATTAAAATCCATTGAAGTCGCGTCGTCGCGCCCGCCGTCAGCGGTTCCGCGCATAATAAAGCTTAAAAATTTAATAACTTCGTCGCATATAAATGCGAGCACGCAGTGAAAGAATGGCATTAATTACTAATTAGAACATTATATTTACAACTCGTTGGTTGGACTTGAATAACGACGCTCTCGGTATAGGAATTTGGATGTTTGCCTCTGTGGTCGTTTCATGAAAGGGTGAAAGTTGAAAAGTTCTTGAAAATTAATCTGAGAAAGAGTAGGATAATTGAGAAGAGAAATGGAAAATATAGGCATGCTTCTTTGTGCATAGATATGTATGCATGGCTAGCGGAGGCAAGCGTGCAAAACTCATCAAACTAGAAGTACAAATTGCAAGAAATCGACTTATCTTCGAGCTATTACAGTAATGAAAGAAGGGTATAAAGGGCATGCATAAAATATCGTCGGCGCGTTTTGTCGAAGCAGCGGATCGAGAAGAGGAGGAAAACTGAAATTCTTTCAAACTGCACGTAAAACTTTTCTAATTGTCTAAGGGCCTGGCAGGTATCGCTAACCCTTCAAAGACCAATCCAACTCGGAACAACAAACGTAATTAGAAAAACTAACTAAGAGAACTAGTTTTTAATAAAATAGAATTACAAGTTCTAATACTAATTTGCTAATGCTAGATAGGAAAAACTAGTTGTTAGTTTGATAAATGTTAAGACACAGCAGCCTAAATGGTTTTCTCGGTTACCTGACTGAGACTTCGATAGCTACTGGCGCTCCCACTGCGCGCCTGCAAAACAAATCAACAGTTCACGCACATAGAAGAGACACAGATAAAGCAATAGAATCGAATAGTAGTTCGACTGTATACACAAGTATAATAAATAATAACAGTTGAAGAGTATATTGATGGCATTGGTTTTGTAGGTGGTCAGTAAATACGTTTTGATCCGTCTAGAAAACGAGTACTACATCAACACACGCCTCAGCCGATGTCAATGTATAGAGAGATTTGTTTGATATATTAGTGTGGAAGAGGTTTTTTTTTCGCCCAAATAGCAGCGATTTGTAAGCGCTTCTCGCCTACCGAGTTATTGATTAATATTTTATTCAATGTGCGGTGCGCCGCGTTGAATCGGGGCGTTCAACACGTACCTTTCTGCGGCAGCGGCACGCTCATAATTACCAGCACGAAGTGCGAACGTATTGATGATCTACATCTGCGAGAAATGCCCGCCGGCACACCTCACCTCACCTCACCACCGAGAGAGTCGTCTCTCCATGGCTATTGGTAATTTCGTGTTCGCGACTTCCTTTTCCACCCGCCTGCCGCCATCGATATATCCTGTTAAGATGCCTGCCAATTCCTATAATTTCGCCGTTTCCCTTTGAGCCGGGGTCGAACTTGCTTTATTACCCCGAGGCCTGCGTGCGCGCCCGGGAAACGGGGCGACTTGAAATGGCGTTTTCAAGTTTTAAATTACGGCTGCGTCGCCGTCGTTCATCGTCGTCGACACTCTCGGGACATGCGCGCCCAGTCGGTATAGATTTTCGGTGATTTCGGGCCCACCCCAAAAAGTAAGCAAGTTTTCTATCATAGAAAAAACTTTTTACTTCCGTTACACTTGACTGATTGTGTAACTAAGAATGGGAGTATAGAGCAAAAAAGTTACAAGTTCTTCGTCAATTTATCTGTGCGTATTCTCGGCGGCTTGGCCTGCAATCGCATTGCGCCGCACGTCCGATTTCATATTTGTTGCAGACATCGATAATATGACCTGAGTGCTTCAGCGCACACAGATAATTGCTGCAATTTCTTAGATCAAATTATCGGCGATTCATCATTTCTACGTGCTAGTTTTGTAAATAGCTTTTCATTAAAAACGATGCCTTCGTTCATTTTTCTTTCGCTAGCGCAAATTTATTCGTACGGAGGAAATAAAAGGCAACGCCGAATAGAAATGCGCGCGGGCGCTCGCAAAATTGTAAGCGGAGCGACGTTTTCCTTCTTCTTGACCCGGGCTCTTAAAGGAAGCCGGGTGCGGCGCGACAAGAAGGAATGCCAGCGCAATGAAACACAATGAAAATGTTCGACGCGACGCGCAGCGCGTACACGTCCACGTTTTAAGAGAGTTATAAGACACGCGATATTTTATTCGCGAAGGGTGGCGCGTGCGCGCTTGTCGCTCGAAATGTCTCGGCCGCTCTTTACATGTTTATGTTCGGTTTTATGCGCGGTGTCTCGTTCGCTTGACAAGCCGGTGGAATACAAAGACAAATAACCATCGCGCGGAGTACGCGTCTACCGCACAGGATGTCTTATTATCCTTCGTGCACGGCAACGATTCTTGATGCAACCGCCCATTGAATTAAACGCGCTGTCAGATTTTCGCCCACTGCCAGCATATCGCGTTCATTTGGACGCATACTATATTGTTTTATCATTCGTTTCATCGCGGCGTCCTCGAAAGTTTTTATCAATTTTATTTCGGCGCCGTCCCCACAATTTAAAGGGTCGCCGACGCCATTGTTAGCGCGTTGGTGGCGCAAATTACGGCCATTACGTTCGATATATGCGCGCACTAAAGAAATTATACGACTACGTTTCATTTCTCTATCGCGAGCACCGGGTGGATGGGCGCGACTAAATTTCATTTAATATTTTCGCGCATTAATCTTGGAAAGCACTTGATTAAATATTAATCATCACTAATTTTTCATTAAGCGCGCGCGCGCTATTGTAGAACGTCGGCGCCCAATTACGGCAATAAAAACATTCGCCGCGCTCTTATCCTTGGGGGAGGCAACTATAAACTACAACGGTTGCGCAATCGTGTTGGCCTCACGTCGTCGCTGCCGTTGTCGTTCTTCTTGTCGGCCGCGTCCGCGTTCTCTACTTTTCCTTTCCATGCGCACCGGTTATGCCCATAATTCCGTGACACGGACGGGACGGTGTGTATTGCTCTCGTCGCATGCCGGCGTGCGCAATAATTTCCACCTTGTTCGGGGACCGCGGCTGGCTCTCCCTCATTCATTTCGTAGTTAAGCTGGAGGCACCAATATATAATACGTTACTGAAACGACTCTTCTCGACATCCATTTTCGGAACAATGCACTCGCGCAAAATTCCAGCCGACGGCACGCGCGCAGTCGCCATCACATGCACCATAATGAATCTGTCACAATCTATTATCCACATTGTTTCTTGCTCGAGCGAACGCGATGCTTGCTTGCCGGTGGATAATGAAAACATATACCCCCCAGACCCCCCAGATCGGCAGACGTTGAGGTAGCTCGATGCTCAATGCGTCAACAAACCTATTATCGCCTGGCTGGCAAATATTAAATTGCATTGACAATAGCAAAATTACACGTGCTGCAAACCCTTCCGAAAACGACCTTTACTGCGTATGTTTTTTACCTTACTCCTGTTCCGCGGCGGGAAGTCTTCTTTGGATGGCTTCCTCCTCTTGTCCTTCAAAATCATACGTGCTGCGGCGAACGCCATGATGTGTGTGTGCCACTCTTTTTATCGCCTCACAGGAAGTCTTCCGGCTTCTCAGTGTCGAATCCTATATGTCGATTGAGACGAGAATGTGCTTTTCCCGCCTTTTATATCGAAAACTGCTCGTTTAGTAGCAGCCCGATAAATTTACGTTTTGAAATTTCTGTGAGAATTGTTAGATCCCATTTTACAAGTAAACCCTATGCAGAGAAATGCAACAACACAGAAATATAAGTAGTTAACCACTGTGTGGAGTGGTCGGTCGTGTGCGAGAATTAACGATTATTCCATAAATCACTGGGCCGCAGAGGCAGTTTTAAGCGCACACCCACTTCCTCCGATGTGAGCACTACATTTCGGTGAAATAATGGCTTCTTAATAACGTCATCGCAAGCTGTTAATTACCTTAGCGGTGGCCGGCACGCAGACGATACGAAATGCTCGCCTGCTTCCGACTTTCCGACTTTTGGGGATTTCGAGTGCGTGCCCGCGCCGTGTATGTACCTTCACGCCAACTTTATTTATTCGACCCTACCGCCAATGTAATGACCCGGCGGCGCCCGTTGGTTTTCGCATTCGGATAGAAATATGGCACGCCAGTATTTATATTTAGTGCAAACCTCAGCAGCACATCTATTACACGAGCTGGGATTTGCACCCCGCCGTTTATTTCACCGACACGGCATTGATAAAATTACGACGCAGATTAGGTATCGCGCATTTATATATTGTCTGCTTGTCCGTCTAGTATTCCGAACACACGCGCGGAATTCAGGCAAAATCAATGACGGCGCCAACGAATCGGCAATTACCTATCGATTGGTTGAAAGGTGCGTTTCGAATTCTGCTCTCTTTCGAACCAATTTAGCGAGCTGTTTTTCTTTAAATGCATCTAATTAGAAGAATGTGTCTAATCTAGCAAACTGATGCAAATGATTTCAATTCCGGGCACTTCACCCAGAGGATTTCCGCGCAATCAAATTGACACAATAATGCGTAACCGATGTCAATGGCTCAGCATCACATTGAAATGCCAACATGTGTTAAGTACCTCTTTGTTTTGGGATTGCAGGGTGGCTAAAGTAAATTATGTAACACGCTAAATCGCGATGATGTAATAGGGGGAGTAGTTTAATTTCGCTGCAAGTGGGAAGGCAAACCGTGTCTGTTTGCGATGGTCGCAGAGCGCGCGCGCGCACACGTCCGCCACATACATGCGGCTGCATTGTGACACGTGCGCGCCACTCAAGATTGCTGACTAAATTCATGAAATTCTCAGTGGTGTTCTTGTCGACTCCAGATAACACACTATGCCTTTCATGTTAACGTGCACGCAAGCGCGACAATAATGTTCGTGATTTGCATTAAATTCGTGGAATGGGAATTATCCGAGTGCACGTTTAACACGCACCAAATTGCGGGCAATGCAATACAAGGCGAAATGGAAAGTTCGCTCCGTTTGCGTTCGGGATGAAGACGATGTAGCTAAACAAGCTGAGCAAATAGTGTGACCCAACTCGTAGGATGACAAATAGTGTATCATAAGCGAAGCAGTGCACTGCCGGTGAGTTCGGAGCATTTGCTAATGAAGCCAGGACCACAGACAAACTGGCAATTCAAAGGCAGACACAAAGCGTAGGGGGGGGTCTAAGGAAAATGGGAAATATGAACACCACTCCACATATCATCAACTCCCACCGATATACGGCAACAATCTCAAGGCTCGCATGACATCAGCGGCACTCGTGCGAATATAAACGTCGCAATGAAAGCATTAAATGTCCTTTTTATCACACGCCAAACACGCCTTTGGGCGACGAATTGCTTCATAAAGGACGAAACCGACAGAATTCTATATGAGTGAAGAATTCGTTTGGTTGCACATTAAGCGCGAGTTGATTGTCGAAGGGGTTGGGCTATGGTGACCGTGACGGGCGAGCGCGCGCCTTCGCTTTTAATCCCGGCCACTTGAAGTTTTAATTGGAAGAGCTCGATGATAGCCGAGGGGATCCGGCACTTTAATGAGCCAACATCGACGACGCCACGTGCCTGCCTACCTGCCACCCGCGTGACCGCAAAAGCGATGCACGCCGGAGCAGGAAGGTAAAGTGGTTGCTTGCGCGCGCGCGCGCGTGCGCGTCGTGTTTGCATTAACATTTTCGAATTTATCTACGCCGTCATAAAGCGAAGCAGCAGCCCGCGCGATGGGGATGCGGCGAAACAGACTCATCTGGCGCGCGCTTTTGTGGCATTGCCTCGGATATGGCTCTCACTCTTTCGCGCGGAAATTCGTGGGGCCCCGGCCCGCTCGTTTGAGTTTCTTGAAACTAGTGATATCGATCCGCGAAACACGTCGCCGCCGTCTTCGTCGCAGGCGGCCCGTCGTCGGCGTCGTCGCGATATTATTCGGCAACAGCCAGAACTGAACGCCAGCGGAATTATTCGGAACGGCCAAAGCTGTAATGGCGAACGGCGGCATGCGAACGACAATAACCGACTGCCGGGCGTATATATATATAGTTGAAGGCGGTGGCGGGCGGCAGCGCCGGCGCGGGCCTCTATTGGGGATGCACGGAAGGACGCGGGGCGGCCTGCTCTCGGGCAATGAGAAATTGCTTGGCATGGACACGAGCGCGAATTTTCGGGGCGCGCCTGCATTCCGCTGCCGCATCGAACGATGCGGGCGCAAGAGTGAAAAGCGCGAGCAAACGCTTTTCGCCGCTGTATGCTTACAACCGGGCTGAGAAACACGGCAAAAAACTGCAACGGACATATGAAGATGAGAGAAGGAAGTGTGTTACTATTGAATTCGTTACGGTTTATGAAGAAACAAAACGCGTCTTAAGTTTTTACAGTTTTAATGGAATGAAAATGTTGCTTCGAGTTTATCGTAGCAAATTGCATTTTGCTAACATAATCGAAATCACGACCTAATTTTTTACGGATTTGCGTTTGGTGCTTAATAACATGCAACATGCTTAAATCATGCCATTATCATTAGGTACGTCAGTTGCGGAGTTACCTATATTAAACACCCTAATATCTAAAAGGCAAATCTGGGATTTGCATCAAAATCGTTTTTAAATTTCCGTCGCGATGCAAATTCGATTAGAATGTTATTACTTAACACGTTCACGTAAACGTACAGGAACCGCAAATACGTTTTTTTTTCTTGCGCGTTCTTACGTAAGACAATTCCAATTGCGAAAATATTGCTAGAGTCATTTATTCATTTCCATCCGCGCCATGAATATTAAATGCAGTATTTTGTATACATAATAAAGTGGCAGTCAATGCGCCCCGAGCGAATTTATATACCTGTGCCCCGCGATATCTTGTACGTGGTTGGGGGTGTGGGAAAGTAGGAGCGTATAAAGGGAAACACATCCCGAGAGTACATTCCTTGTTTACCACGACCATTTTAGTGGGGCGCGTGCGTCTGAGGAGAAATTCAGTTAAACATAGATGGAACATCATCATAGTAAACACCTCATTATGGTGCTTTATGAATTATTTATTTATTACATTTGCATTTCTACTGCAATTTCATCTGTACTCTAACTTAGTCTAACTGTACTTATCACCGTACTTAAATGTTGTTTGCATTATGGCGCATAGCAACACTATCAATTTATGAAACTAGGCGAAACTACGGTAATTAAAGAAATTGCGGTTAATGTCACTAGAGAAAAACTCAAATATTGAATAATTATTACGAGAACGGTGAATTTTCCGTAATTACTACGTATCATTTCCAGCGGCATGACCCGAAGTGCGTCAAAGAGAAACAAACAATTTTTGGAACTGTCATTAGTCCCGGTACAGCTATTACCTGAAAACGATAGGAAATATATGTTTTGTTATTTTCGACCAATGTCCAACGAATTACGCGCCAACATAATTTATAATTTCAACGCAGAACTTTATTTTCACATGAATTTAGGAAAGAAAATGTTATTCATAATGCGTCATAAGTGACTAATCACTTTTCTAACTACTCGTTAACTTAAAAAAAATATTTTGTATGCCACACATGCCTAGTACTCTAATCACTTGATTTGATGATAATTTTTATGGCATCAGGCATGCTTGAACAAAATTCCAATTCTCTTGCCACCTTTTCGTCCTGCAGTTGTGTTGTCCTTTTTTATTCTCACCTTTCGCGCTATGTGACTAAATTATCGAGCGTCGTGCCATTTGTCATAATAACGTTGCACGATATAACGTGTTTAATATAGGACTGCTGTTTATTTTATTGTAGCGTTATTGTTGCAACTACCCCACTTTTTGGTCAAAGGTAGCTAGGCGGCGGACCTATAGAACGTCATTGGCCTCCGCGATTCTTTATTTTTAATAAACTTTTCGTGTTACACGTGCCCATATATTTCGTTTTATGTTAATATAATGGTGACAATATTAGAAAAAAGTGTATTCGCCCACGCTCCCGCCTCCTCCCATCGTCAAGGTATGCACGAGGCTTATTATGCTTTTATTTTTCATTTGCATTTATATGATTTTCGTCGGAATTGCCCATGCTTTATTGTATTTTCGTACAGGCACGCAAGGGTACATAACGCTTTGTGCAGGAGTATATAGGCGTAGGTTTTTCAGCACATTCCTATCGGGCATTGTTCTCTTTGATTACTTTATATGAAGACTTGACAGTGCATATTTTACAATATTAGTCAGAACTAGGCGCCATTAATTTGGGCTGGAATTTATTTGATTTGATTATCATTTCAATGAAATTTATATTAATAATTTATTTTCACCGATGTGAATACTAGGAATTGCGACCCCGCTTATAATGGCGTAATTATCTGTATACATAATGTATGCATATATTATACTTCGCCATAAACAATGTATGCAATCGTGCTCAGTTTGCTTAATTATTGAGATAAATTCCGCTGCCAATGGTGATCGGATGGCTGATTTGAATGGTCCTAAGATGCTCGTCTTTAATTTGGTGCTCAATTGTGATCCAAAAACAGGCATCACGATAGTTCTCTAAGTCGTTCTTTGTTAGCGGAGGTCCTCGATGATGTCTCATTGTGTCGGTCGGCTTTCTTCAACGACTGGCACTCACTTGGCCTTCCCTTTTAAAGAGTTTGTGTGACCAGAGGACGCAATCTCTTTGCCGCACACTAACGGCGTACGCGAGATTGCCGAATTGACTGTCTTTATGGTAAATGGGAATTCTTCTGCTCAGGCTGTTGGTAACTTGATGAGAAGATGAAGGATGTGGTGCCTGGATACTGCACAGCGAGATGGCTGGCGAAGTATCGCATTGAAAGGAGTCTGACTCTTGCCGTCTAGCTAACAACGTCTTCAGTGATTGGTTGGGCACATGGGAATTCCCTCCCGCGTGAACCTGTATGCCCCATGAATGATTTGATATTTGATTCTAGGTGCTTGTGTGGAGGTTGCCATGGTTTAGTCAATTAATAGATTTATTCCGCTTATATTATTAAAATTTCAAATTAATAATGAAATGCTTTAGAAACTTTGGACTTTCATGTCTCCACGTACGATATACTTATTATATATTTCATACACGCATTATTCTAATCCTGGCACATTAAACATAAGCAGGCACGAGCGCATAAATGTTATTATCGCTATAATAGTGACTTCTCCCCTTGTACGTTTTTATTGATTCGATGCGATTATAATAAACGCCATTACAAGTTCAGCAAATACCTATTCGTGACCCTTACGTTGCCTTTTTTTTCATTTTATATCCGACACAGTTTGTACCTGACCGGCGGTTTTTATTCACTTTCACGGCGGGTAGTTTAATTCTAATCATTTGCTGCAAAGCTAACGCGGTGAAAGCAGCCATGCATTGCGCGAAAACGTGCGTGTGCGCAGTTTTTTTTTTTCAGTTTTGCCTAATACCATCCCTCCCTTCATCGCAACGTCAAATAAAACCATGTTTATATTTACACTGCGCCGCTGTTATTTACCCGATGCTGATGCATTGAAAATGAAATGTTTTCATCGCAACGCTGGCGCTGTGTCCACCCACGCGTGTCTCTATAAAATGCAATCACCGAACAGCAATGTATGCAATAGTTGAGTGCTTCAAACTTAAATATTCCGTCGCTTGCGATAATAACTTAATTTCTTTGCGTATGCAAAAAAACACGGGCAAGACCGACGACGACGATTTGCACAATGTCTCGTGCGCGGCAATCAAACGTTGCAGACACAACCGCCCCTGTGCCGACGACGATGGCAAACGCAACTCATCGAAAATAGAACTATCGTTAAATGGGGTGGGGTGCACTTCAGCGTCTATTTAGTACATGCGAGTGCCCGTAGTTGTAGATCGATTTTTCCCAGCGCACGGTTATTGCGAGACACCTTACAATCTGTGAGAATTTATTTATAAACGAACTGCTCACGCGAATTTTCCATTCTTTCATGCCACTCCCGCCGCCAAGTTGCGGGAGGGGGGCATCACGTACGCGCAAGTTCCAGCCCTGCCGACACGTCGGCGTGAATAAATGCAAGTGTGTTTATCACGGCTGGAAAATCAACTCGGGTAGCGCGCCTCTTTCCACGTCTTTTCGGCGCGGCCGCGATCAGTGGAGATTTTCGGCGTGTCACTCGTCAATGCGTAGGCGTAGGGGACGTTTGAAATTCGACGCGAGCGCACGGTTCGAAGCTTTTGAGACACGTCGATAATTAATGAGGAGAAAACGGTGCTCATGAAAATTCAAATAAGCAATTTAACCAACGTGTGATTGGTGTGAGAGAGGCGAGCGGTTGGAAGGTGGGCGCATTGTCACACTTAAAAAGCAGCAATCAAACGATAGGACCAAGCGCGGCCCAATTCTGAATTCAGCAAATTTGCGCAAATTTGCAACCGGTTGGCGGCTACCACCCCCGACCGCAGTTGTCGACCAGCGTGCGCTTCAGCTTTACCGCCGACCAAACAAAAGCAATTCCAATTAGGCGGGTGGGCGCTCCAAGAATGGGTCTGCCAAGTGCCCTCACATCGTAGGGTTTGGTGGAAGAGAGCCTCCGATAAATTCGAAAAGAGCAGATCTAGCCAGTCAATTATTCAGATTTTTAATTTTGCAATTTACGTTCCTTATTGCAATGCTAGAATCCAATTTCGCGCAGGGAATTGAATTTTTAATTTCACTTGACAGTAATTTGCGTTGCGCATTAATTTATGTATTTAATGTGCAATAAAAACCGACCGCGTGAATGTAATTTCGAAAGGTAATGGCTACTGAAGGCGCTGCTGAAGTGATGTCATGATGCATGAGTCTTTTATCGATAATTATACCTTCCACTGCGCGCTGCACGGTTTCCTATAATCCTGTACAGTTTCGCGCGCGGAAAGGGCGCCTGTGGTTGGTCACCGAATTCGCATGATATACGATTAGTTAATTAAACTATTTCAGTAATCAATCTGGCAATGTAACTAATCCGGTAACATGTGCTTGAAAATTCGATGTATGCGGCGAGAAGGAACGTTGCGCATCAGCAGCTGCTGGCTCATAGAAATTCAGCGAAGGTCGCATACACGCGGGCTCCGTTCTCCGAAAAGGATGAAACTCCCTCGCTGGCTGATGAGTGTTCCGGTGAAATCATTATGTTCGCCATGGCTGCCGGAACAAGATCATGACGCATTTTTCTCTTCGGCGAATTTCATACGATTCAAGTATTGTGACATCGCACATTATTTATGTGCTTGATGGTTGAGTGTATTTGCAGCGTTTCGCAAGCACTCATCTAATTAATACGTTTTCCTTGCACTTCCTGTATATTTATACAGCAGATTGGTTCAAATAACTTGCGCGCTCTTGGCGCGCTCGAATTTCGACCGGTTCGCTACTGCGCTCTTTAGCTCATTTCGAGCATTGTAACATTAGTTTCGTCGGAGATCTTTCATCTCTGCGTTTCGCAACCGAGTGGAAGAGTGGAGCTTAATATTGTAAATCCCAGACCCGAAGTCTAAATCCACTTCGCTCGCGCGCTGTCTATCCAAGCGGTGCGCGCGGGCGCGTTGAATTTCACAACTTAATGAATCCGATTTCAGCCGATGGATATTTAATAAATACGAGCAAATGTGAGCTTTTCCAAATCAATTCGGGAAAAGATTATAGTTTTTAATGAATTGTTAAATTAGTGCCACTATATTAATATTTTTAATTAGGAATTAGAAACGCTGTGCTGGCCGCTCGTAAATCCGATTAGGTATTAAGGGTCATCGTATAAAAGCAAAAGTCTTCGTGAAATAAATGATTACCTATTAAAATGCCTAAAACCGGCCGGCGCGCTGCACATCGGGCGTAATCGGACAACATGCATGACAGGCGAAAGCGGAGAATGTAATGCAGTATCATGCATGACGCTGCGAAATGTTCGGAGTCGCGCGAAAGGATTAATACACTTGTCGAATACACGTTTGCTTTTTCACCCAACCGCCGATCGAATGCAAAAGTTGACACCCAACGGTTACGAATTTATTATCATTTTGTATCCCCAAAAGTCGGTTTAGATATATTTGCGAGCCATTCACAACAAGACACATATCAACATTAACTCTGGGCGGCGTGGAATAATCGTTAATCAATGCAATTGTGAAATTATTTGTAAATTCAAATTAATCGTCTCAAACCTTAATAGATTAGCTTAGCGTGGAGATCGCACAAAAGTGTTGTTTTCAGGGCGCCCGATTGAAGGGTGCGCGTGTAAATGCGAAATATGAACCGGCTCCGGTTGGTATCCCGCAGGATAAATCGACGCGCGGCACGTGGCGCGGCGCGGAGGAGAGCACACCAGGACGAATAGTCTTAGAACGCAAGCGGTAACTGGGTAACTGAATCGGACCGGCGAGACACGACTGGAATTGTTGTTATCGCGCGACGCGCTACGTTCAATGACGGGGGTTGGTGCGCGGTAGCCGTCGCGTCGGCGGTGGCGGCAGCGCGGCGCTCTCGAGCGAACACATCCAACGAGTCGCTACGCTTCCCCTTATGATTTCACCGCCCGCCGCGTTGCGGGATGGCGAGCGAAGCGCCCGCGCGCGCGCGCACGCGAACGGCGTATCCTCAACACGCACCCACACATGACCCGTCTCAGGATAGAAGGAATAGACACACACGCGTGGGCGCGGATACAAGGATGCGCACACTCACCCAAGTATCTATCTCGCTACCCCAAGTTCCGCAACTTTATGTAATAACGCTCACCACTGACCTACACCCTTATCCCCCGCCCCTCACCACGAATATTCTCTATAAATTACGTTTTGCCACTCGGCCGTTGAATAAAACGCGTCAAACAAAACGCTTGTAACAAATGTCGAAATAAACGTATCGCTTATTCGCTCCGCATGCGTTGCGAATCCAATCGCGTCCAACGAACGATGAAATATAGTATATTAGCGCTTTTTGAAACGTTTTCTTGTCGCATCGCCAGTCGTGCGCGATCGGCGCCGCTGCAAGAAGCAGTGCCACCCGCCATCGCTGCCAGAAACGATGTGTGCGGTAACAAATCGACGGCAACGAATCGACACCGATCATATCGCGCCCAGCATCATGATGTTGTCGATATAAAAGTTTGCGCCTTGGTGTATAGGTGCAAGTGTGGATGGGGGTGTGTGTTGCGAAAGGTTTTAGCCACAACGAAATCTGCTTATCTTGTAGCACGAATACCTCCCTTTTTGGCCGATATTCCGTCGCCGGCGGTGCTTTTGCATTACGCGCGCGTAAAAGCGTACCGCAAAAAAAGTAAGCGCACGTTATAGTTTTACGAACGTTGCATGCACTCTCTACCTTTAAATTGACGGTTGAACAAGCGTACGTCGCGCACAAGCGGAGGATTTAATTAAAAATTTATAATTGTTCCTCGGCGCGCGCGAAAATGAAGAAGCGCACGGGAACGAGTTTGCAACTCTAAATACTATTTTCGAACGAGAGCGTAAGAAGCGAACGATGCGAGTGGTCGAATGAGTTCATTAGCCTCCCCGCGAAAATATAGGTCACAAATTAATATGTTAATATACTACACGTTTCACCCTCTCGGGTACTTGCCTGTTCGCACGCCGCTCTCCCGCCCGAATAACTAATGAAATATTACTGAAAATTCTTCCAACATACCGCGCGCTTTATACATGTATGCACATTGAAACGAAGCGCTAATGCGTTACAACTGTGTATTGGAGGGCTGGTGGAATTCATTTCATTGAAAATCTTTTAGCTGTGATATGTGGATTATGTAACTTTTCCATGTAAACGTATGTAATGTGTGCATATTATGAATGTATGTTATGTTATTTCGTTTTCATTTCGCTGGAAATTGCGTGTTTCAAACTTTATTCGAAATTTTACGCAACGTTGTTAATTTTATAATTACTTCGTACATGCTAGTGAGCGGGGGATATGGTTACGTTTAACGCTTAAATAACAAGCGATGACTTACAATCGTGCACGGAATGTAATTTAAAAACCATCTGCATAATCAAGACGAATATATCTTGTTTGCGTTACTGCCGTCGCCATTGTCTCGCCTCGTCCCTAAGTTGTTTACACACTCATTTTCTAACCGCGCAAGTTTTTCGTTGGCATAAAACACCGTCCGTCTCATTTTCTCCGTCACCACCCGCCCACCCATCGATTCGTCCGCCCAAGCGGGAAATTATCTTTCGATAATATTCATCGATAGAAAAAGTCGTATATTTGTTTTTCCTATCGGCGTCCTCCGCCATCGTCAAATTAATTATTTATCGGGTGGAATTGTTTACGTCTGCGTTAATGTGCGCCCCGGTCGGTGGTGCGCCGTTTCTGATGAAATTTGTTCAAAATAATGAACGTGTGTCATCTGAAGCGCGCGAGGCGTTCGATCAAAAATTAATCGCCACTTAATTAATATAAAAGCCAGGTTCACTATTCGACACATCGCTGACAGCACAAAATTATTATCGTGATCATCGGCGTTAATAATAAAATGCATCCACGTGGAAGATGATGACCCTGAAATCGTGACGAGTCTTCGTAATTTGTCATCAACATGATAAAAAGTATAAGAAAAACAATCAATTATTAATGCGCGGTTGTAGTAGACTGGTCGCGCGCCATATATCGCGTGGCGCCATACGAGTATATTTTAATCATTTTCATATGTTATTTATTATCAATCGGAAATGAGTGGAGTTTGCTGCACCGTCGATTTGTACGAGTATGACGATATTTTCCTACCAGTGATAAATCGACTTCGCGCACGTAGATATTGAATGGGATAAACGAAAACAAGAATGTTGTTTATTTCCAACTTTGCGGGTTCAAGTGGTTCGCATAAAATCCAACCCTCTCTCAAGTAGGTTACTAGAATGCGACCCCATTTTTAATGTGGCCGGGGCGCGTTATCGCGGCGCACTGCGTGCAAGTTTGACACTCGCCTTAAAATCTTTTCAATATTTAAGCCGGGGCGCGCGGAATGCAGTTACGTTCGGAAGCGATTTCTGCTGCGGTTGGCAAAGTTTCGCTCGTCGCGCAACATCGTTAAGTGATAAATTTACTTATATTTTCTCTTCCGCGCGCAAAAGTTTTACGAATAATTATCCGTACATGCGTTTGTTTTTAAATAGGGAAGTATGTGCACGTTAAAATATACAATCACACCACCTACCACGCAAGCGCAAAGTTTTTTCCATTGCGTACATAAATTTCATACGCGTGGATAAATTGAAATGAAAATGCCTATTAAATTAAAAAGTTATTCGTGTTAGTATACGCATATAGTTTTATTCCCCCGCAGGTATTGCGATATAAACGCAAATTGGAAAAAGAATTAAAACACATCCACACCCACATATTTGTGAAATTGTTTATTTACCACGTAACATAATTAATCTATTCGTAAATTGCCCAAAAGCACTATTTATTTTAATCAAACTGCGTACAAATCCGCTGCGTGTGGGGAGAAAAAAATGGTTACCTAGCCGGAGGTCAACTCGGAACAGCAAAGTGACCGTGTTACGTAACGCATTCCGGCGCAACGGCAAAAAGCATTAATCCTTTTGCATACATTCACATATGGCGAGCGTGAGGCATGCGTGTGTTTTGTGCATTTCTCCACAACGCGACGGACACACCATGCGTGTGGGTGTGTGTGTATTCGGGTGGGCGCGATCGTCGCATCGCGTGCCGATGCGCGCACCACCCTTCTCACGCCGCCGTCACCGCCGATCACCGGCTTTCTCCATCGGGGCGGCTAAAACATGCACCTTTACGCGCTAATGCGAGCGCAAATAAACGTCAACGCGACCAAACAAGAAAGCACGAAACTTATTGATATGTGAAGTAATAAACATGCCGGTCGCCGCTTAGAGACTTGGACGATGATTGAAGATTTATTTGACTTCGCATTAAGTATAAATTCGACCAGACGGCGCGGCGGTAGCCTCATTTATCAAGGACTCACATTTGGAATACGGCCCTCGCTACCGAACGAACGCTATGATAAAACATTCATTATGAAAATCGAAAGTATCAAGTGATTATCGTGTTAGACCCGGATGCGGGACTTGACCGCCCCGTAGTCAGGCCACCAGGCTAGTCCACGCATGCAATCTGTTACAATGTATTGAAAATGTCCGCGCGATGTAGGGAAAAATCTCATACATGCCCAAACACGTACACGCGCACTACAAGCATATGTTTTGTGGTTCAAGGACTCATAGGAAATCAATTTTCAGAGTGTACGAATGTAAATTATATGCGTATGAATACACACTCACGTCGGGGAGGGCATACGGAGTGGTCATTCGAGGTTTATCAATCAAAGACATATTGATTTTATACAGTCTTACTTACGTACAAACTTTTACGAAAAGCGAGAAGATCAAGAAAGATTGAAAAAGGTTTGCCATTGAATTTGCTGCCCTTCCACATCGCGCGCATTTGAACCGCCCCGGAGAGAAATTGCGCGAACAATGCAATCGCCATCGTGAAAAATACAGATATGTATTCAAATGCTAGCCAATTTAAATGATATGCATGCAAATGCTATACGTCCGGGGCGCCGAACAAAAAATGAATGCTAAAAGCATGGAAGAAATAGACATCGCGAGAGACATTGTTTACGCTGCGGATCGCATTCAGCAAACGACGCACGCGAATCCGGATCGCGAGCGCTAAGCTGTGCCCTTCCCCTTGAGGATGACCTTTCAATTTGCAACCGCTCACGTTTGCATTCGCGAATACAGCCGTTGACTTATTAACATTGCAAATTAAATGCGCTTCGGGGGAGCGCATGTACGATTGCAAAGAATGTTTTTGCGGGCAACACATGCGATCGCATCAAAAGTTACGCGCTGCTTGGCTCTTGCAATTCCGTCGCTCGGTTATCATCTGGATAAGTCGACGCAATTGCATGCGTTTGCAAAACGCTACTTCATGATCACAATGTTAATTACCCTCGGCGCTGAGCGAATCGGAATCGGGCCGGGCGCGCGGGCGGGCGATTTGCAGTTGTGCACACGAGATGTGCGCCGGGATTTTTGGCTGTTGTTTTACTCGAGATAATGCAAACGCTGTGCCCGTGTGCGAATCGTTACATAGATGAATAAAAAATTGGCGTGCGTCCAATTGATCTCGGATAGTTTTTCGTGCGCTGCGCTCATGAGAATGCGCGCGCGGCCTTCTTCACCGACGCGTACAGCCGAGCGAGATAACGCATATGCGTGTATGGGCAAGCGCGCTTGTGTGCGAAAGTGAAAAATAGTGTTCGGAAAAAGTCAGGAGGCGAAATATGTGATGGAACTATAGCAAAATACCATCAATCATGCGCCGCCCCACTATTGTAGTTGCTTTAAATTAAACACACTTCGCTCCCTCCTTAATGTAGAGATATTGTTATATATTTGAAATTGTAAATGCAATGGGGAAAATGCCTCGATTTACAACAACAAATTACGTGATTACGTCATTGTAAGGGCAAATAACAACGGCGCTTACAACAATCAAACAATCAATTAATACTTATTTCAATTGCGAGTATATGCGCTGGCGCGTGTCGTAGTAAAGAACCGTTTATGCTAAGCATGAACACTTTAACTTGCTAATTTAAATTTAAGCTCGCGAGAGAGAATTTGGCGATTATAATCATGCGCTCGCGTTCTGCAATTTGCACTAGCGCCACGCGCGCACACACGCCCACGCGAGACGTAACGGCAGACGCGCCCCATCGGCCGTGTCCTGTCTCTGGCCGCGGCGCGTCTGCTCCGGACGAAACCGCCCGAAAACCGGCACCCTCATATCACCACGCCGCGAATGTACTCGACGAAAGGGTCAAGGGCTTTTTTGGTGTATTTTACTGCGCACGCGACACAGTCTACGGGGCGGGCAGCCTGTGCAGATCGTCCTGCCGTTTCATTCGCAGGATCTACACCTGTGTACCACGTCGGTTTCAAGCAAATAGATGCTAATAGTTATGATCTCCTATATTTTCGTTTTTTAGGTTTGCCCATTAAAAAATAATATATGTATTTGTATACATAATAGACGGATTTCTTAGAATTGCGCATACTAATAACGCCATAATTGAATTCGTGTATACCCTCGCTCTCGGCATGTATTATGATTCGAGTATTTTTCGCCGCATAAATATTTATGGGGGTTGCTATAATTCTTTCATGTATGCATACTTTATGCAAGCCGCTCATTAAAATCGAGGGGCTCCCTTGCTAGTTTGCGTTTTATTTGCGTTATCCTGCATACTCGACGACATCTAGCGGTGAATTACAAATGGCTTCGGCAAGCTCCTGTTCGGGGAGGTAGCGCTCTGAAGGATAATCGATATCAAGGCGACGCAGCGCCAAATTTGAAACAATGGCGTAATTTCATAACTGTTTCATAACAAAATTTAATATATTGAATACACTTAAATATTTATTTATAGTATTTCTAATAAAATATCAAAATGAATACCAATGAAATTTATTCTATGATAGTGCAATGCAATCGTATCGAATAAAATGTTTACTGTGTTTATGCGTGCACCCCATGGCACAGCTCTCCAACGCATTCGAATTTCGCATCTACATTGATAGTATTATACTGGCCATGAGGTTGAATAGAATGCGTTGCACAAGTCGGAATATTGTGTTGAGTTTCCGCCGGCGAGTTGGCGTACGCGGCGAGTCTTGCCAAAGTATTGCAAATAAATTTGCGACAAATGCATGACCTTGGCAAGTGCCATATCAATCGCAACCACATATCCTTCGCTAAGCAGTGAAGGACATGTATGCATATAATCGGCGCCTGAAAAAAGCACACGCAGTGAATACAATATAATATAAAAAGCATACTCTTTGTCCGGCATTAATACGCGTCGAACAAAAGTAATTTTGTCGAGATCATTATGAGTGGATATTTGCAAACAATGCAATGAAATCCACCAGCAAGACATCGGGCTTCGTCCGTAATTGCCGCGCACGAAAATCAATTTCGCCGCACATCCGTCTTCGCCGCATTGTTTATTGAATCAGTGCACGTTTGTAATTAGCCCGCCATCGCATTCGTAATTAAAGTTTCGCACAGCGTTTAATCGTAAATCCGGATCCGCGACGAACGCGGTCTACAACACGAATTGCAATGACGGCAGCCGGCTAATAATGCATGCCTCACCCGCGCAATTCTTGCATTATACTAGGCTGCGCATCGAAGAACTTATCTTCATGGATTTTTAATATTATTTGCGCAATCTTCCGCCGGATTTGCCGCCGTGATCTGCGCTCCTCGCTCGACGTTTAAAAATAAAGCAAAGTACGTAGGTATTTGCGGGGCGCCTTAAATTCATTTCCGAAGTAAATAACTGATGAACAAACCAAGCTCGTGTCGTACGCGTGGGACGGTTTTGGGGGGCGCGTGGAGAGGCGCTCCAAAACGCTACGATGATACAATGTTTATTTATCTTCGTCGGAGATTTATTACGAACCGAAGATATACTGCGCCTTGCATTTGCTCGGCCGCACGGTTTGTTTTCTTGCTATCCGCACAACGCGCAAAAATGCGAAAGAACTGCGTCCGGAGGGGCGCAAAAAAATCACGCAACCGCGTACACCAACATTTTGTTTCGCGCACGAATGAAAATATATGACCGTTCAGCTTAATTTAATCACCGTGGCGCGTTGTTTCGATGAGAGAAATCTTCTTATTTTCCTGCATTTTGTGCACACGGTGGTGCTTTTTAGGGATGAGGTCTTAGCGCTCCCGGGCGGCCATTAAACATCACAAGGACTCTTTTCCTCCCAGTGGCCACTCTCAATTATTATAAAATAAAGAGCGTATAAAATGTGGGCTGGATATTAAATGAAAAGTAAGCGTTATAAAGTGGACTGGCACACCGCAAGACGATCGATGATGAAATGAACGATGAAAGCAAACGACGACGAAATATCATGCTCGGCGCGGATAGGGCTGACACGCGCGCAGGCGGACGGCACGTGTAAGGACGTTGTGAATGGGTTCGTTGTGTACTCATACCTCTTAAAAGCTGGGCGGTTCTAACAGCTGACGCATCAGGCTGTTATCACTAATCCAACATTCAATAGCATATACGTGACACCAACATTACGTTCTGGCATCCCCTAAGTTAACTCGGTGGTAGCGGATGGTGTGTGCATTGTAGCCAACCAATGATATATGCATCAATATGGGGCACATAGCAGCCGACACGATGCGATCGCAAGGAACTAGATTATGCATCCGGCTTCATATTGATCTCAATCGAAATTGGCTGACCGCATCGATGCGTGCTAGTGCAAGATCATGAGCGGTAAATGGAATTTTAATGCGCCGAAATCTGCGAAGTGATTATGTGCGTGGTGTATGCGCGTCCGACGCCTGCTACATGTCGGCCGTTGATTGCTATGTATTGATTTGGATGATTTTGCCCTCAATATCATGTAACCAAGATGACACCTTCCATTAGTATATATTTAGTAATAGGCATATACTCGTACTATAATTACTACATACAAGTAGTGGAGGTATAAGATGATGAACTAGAACATGTTAATAATTGGAAATTTGCTCACGTTTTCTGCCGCATTCGTACGACTTGATCATCATACTTCGCTTAGGTCAGCGTTTAATGGGAATTCTCCCAATTTATTCCGAATAAAATTGCCACGTAGTGGATTCTTTGCCGCGTATAAGGGGTGAGTTCCAGCTGCAATGCGTAAGCGACATATATTTGCAATCATCGCTCTAAACAATACTAACTAAGTTTTATCGGGCTCGTAATTCGTTGTTATGGCACAACGCGTTCACTTAATAAAATCTAGCCTGTCATTTGCAGCATTTTCTAACATTGATTTATGTATATTATATTCCGTTCTTCGATATTTCTTCCAATACATTGCTGCAATTGCGAAAGTAAAACTGTATGTCGAGCACTACGGGCGCATTAAAATTTACAGCGTTCAAGACGCGTATGGAACAAAAATCCATTTCAGCTATTGTGCAAAAAGTGCGCTATGCCGGATTTAATGTTTATGTGACATGAATAGAAATAATGACAATCGCGTCTTATCTTCAACATGCGGCTCAAAATAAAAAACGATAAAAGATTTATTTCTGCAACAATGATTCTTGTAAATATACTCTTTCGGTTTTGCTCTTTATATAGTAAGTTATTATAAATTAATTACGAATAATATCAAATTGTTTTTGGCAAAAAAAAAATATTTAGCGAGAACAGTCGAGCGAGAAGTTTGAATGCTGTTCGCTGGGATATTACATTACTTATACTCGATTTTACATTACATTTTCCACTTCATTCACTCGCGTTTGTTCATCCGTCTCGTTTCTCCTGCGCATCTGCTCGCCAAGTTTAATTTGATAAATCGAGTTCGGGGTGAACTCTGAATCATGGTTGTTGATTTCTATTTGCGATGCAATACAACGAGCCGCTTTATTTACAAATTATTGATTATTTTGCAATAGCTTGCGCCAATAAGATAGTCACGTACGCCAGATGTAGCCAAAAATTTGACAACTATCATTTCACATTCAAAATAAAATGACATTTGCTATGCGTACTGGCACACTCTTGCGCGTGATCATCGTGTTTGCGAGAGGATAAAGCGCGGTGCCGCAACAGTACAGAACCAATGCCGAAACATCCAACAAGTTGGAAATTCAATTAATGCGGATTAATTACATCGGAATATCGGAGAGCTGGCAATTTTGCGCGTACGATTGTTGCCGGCTGTGTGCATGTGCACTTGTGAGACAGCGTTCACGAACGCCGCAATCTTGCGCACGGTTCATGATCCGCTGTTCGCCTTAGATATTTCTAAATATTGCATTATGCATCACCACCCACGCACGAAATACGAATATCCAACAATCCTATCCATCGTTGAATGTTAATGGCATATATCCGCCATGTACAATGTGCAAAATCCTTTACGCAATTTCATGAGATATCAATTTCTTTAAATAGAATTTCACATAAGCTCGATGTCGTGTTGTGGATTTAATTTTTCGTAAAGATATCGTTCTTAATTTTTCGTCATTCTCCGTGCCAAGTTTCGCAATGCCACAAGGATAAAAATCAATAGCATTTTGCGCTGCTCTCAACATTAGTTGAGACGTTGCGTTACTATAAAACATTATTTTGAACTCAATACATCTTTTTTAAATGGAAAACATCAGATTCATAACCCCACGCAACTCATTTTTTATCCTTAAAGAAATCTGCCAAACCAGAGAATAAATCTGGAGCATTAGGACAATAAACATCGTAGCTTAGATTTAGATCAACTGAAATCCGGGTAGATAGGCGGCATATTGCAACCGCAATGTTTTCAGTTTTATTGGATGCCTATCCACATTACTTATTTATTTAGATGTTGTGTTTCATACATTCAATCTTTCGTTGTGCACACAAATGTTGCACAACACAATTCGCTGGGCAAAAGGGCGATTTACTTGCAGGTGGTGCAATCGATATTTTATTTTTATTGAGCACGCTCGCCCGCACGCACAAAAATAAGAAACACGAAGCACAACTTACCCGTCGCATCACGCGTAGGGAAAATGATGACGTCTTCATTTTTACGCTTGCGCGCTTCGGGCTGCGAAGATGGTGCAAAAACTACCGTCCGTGTGCGCAGGATCTGAAAATTATAAAAGTTAGATTGTAAAGGAAAACATTTCCAAATGTTTTATTCATTTTCCCTTGAAGTTCAGAAAAAGATGAGCAGTGCTTTAAAAATAACGAGATCTCAATTGTTAAACAAACATTCAAATAAACCAAGCACATGCATGTTCTTTATTAAGTTCCTGCGAGTTTTGAGAAGCCGCGATGTGGTTTCTGCGTGCATGAAAGTAATTGCTTTCCGACATTGTAAAGCCAAGCGGGAGCTTTGTGCAGCCAGCATGCATGAAATTTACGTCGTCCTCGGTGATTAAAATGTAGCCCGCTACGCGGCTTCGTATGTACTAGTTGGCTTCTAATTGTGATTATATTACGTAAGACGCCACCCCCATCCGATCGCCAGCCGCCGGCCATTGTTCAAACATGAATGCAGATTTGGCAGTGTCACCCGTTGCAAAGGTGCCCCCTTTCCCCTCCGCCAAAGCATTGCAACAACCCCCAGCTAATGCGCAATATCATATTCGGTCCGCAGCAACAAAAGGCGTCTCAAATCACTGGCGTGCTGCCTGCGTTTGCTAGGCGTTCGAATCTTCTGGCTATTTCATCCCTCGGCAATTATTTCAAACTGCACCCAACTAGTTTTGCATGACTTGCTAACCGCGTATATATTCCGTTTCGTAGCGATTTCAAAATAGGAGAGAAATTTATTGGAATACATATAGGTAGTGGAAATGACACGTTTTGTAATCGCACACTCGATTGCGCATAACAATTTAATGAAAAACGCAAAAGTATCAAGTTGCGCGAGCACCGGAAACTATACAATTTAGTAAACAAACTCGTCGAACGAATTACGTGGACGTGTGCGCCCACCGCCATCACTCAACGGATTAATTTTAATTTACTGTTTTCGCTTATTGTTTCGCTCGCTTCACCGGCGAAATAAACACGCTCCACAGTGAAACTAATTAAAATAGATATAATATATCCGGCTAAGCATTTCGCTTGAACATACTATCGCCGATTCCATGATACAATAACCCAATACATTCTGAATTGCATACCATGTGTGTCAAATTGAAAATTTACAGTATTTAAACTTTTTCTACCATCAAAGTCGTGTTGATTGAAACTTACGTCAAATTAATGTGGTGGTGTACTTACTATACCTACTATAATTATTGATAGTAGTAGTAGAAAATCATGATAATCGTTACGATTTACTTTAATGACAGTTAAATTATTAGCGATGAAGAAGAAACGAAGTGTAGTCAGTTATGCGGCTGTTATGTATTCACATCGATGCACAATAATGAAACACGTTTACACAACA
This sequence comes from Myllaena sp. GC000078, assembly GCA_030264135.1. NCBI lineage: Eukaryota > Metazoa > Arthropoda > Insecta > Coleoptera > Staphylinidae > Myllaena > Myllaena sp. GC000078. The sequence continues at coordinate 2,794 of JARJDR010004395.1, read as the reverse complement.
CGGACGAGCGGAGACAATAATAGACCAGATATAGAACATAATGGAATAAAGTACTGACGGAAGTTGAAGATATTAACGAATAAAATTATCAACGTAACTGCACTGATTTATTCGTGTTGCTTGATATACAAGAATGCTGCACAACAATCGGATACTATTCTTTTACATCAAATTCAAATACTGGCTCCTCTGCATACAAAAGTATCAAAGCAAGTAAATCGAACACAAACTCAAGTAGTAAAGGAGTAGTACGATTAAAATAGCTCTTAATTTCCAAACACGTCGAAGTGAGAGAAATATTGAGGAAAATTAAGAAAGCATAGTTGAAAGGCGTCATCGTTAGCAAAAGACATTTATATATTTATTTATTGGCATTGCGTTTCTTTATTCAGAACGTAATTAAAGCGACAATGAAAAGCGATTGAAGACGACAATATTTATATAAAATTTGTTGTTGTAACATTAATCTCACCTCGTGTGATCGAAATTTGTATCTCACGTAACGGTGAACTGGCGGATGATTCGGATGACCAACCCACTGATTTCGGTCGTCGCTCGTATCACACTACTTTCGTCGTTGAGGAGGTTGTGGGAATGCGATTGCTATACGAAATGTATTAGTTTGTATAGAAACTACTCATTTATCTCTATGGGTGAGACTATCTTTTAGTCGCTTCCCCTTGCAAGAATTAATGCTGGGCGCTGCCGTTCGTTGAAAGTACGAGTACTAGTAATACTACGGTTTTCAAATATGGATTCGTGAAGAAGTGATGTCGTCGGTGTAGTAGCGTCGTCGTTCCTATCGTCGTGCTATCACGTCGTCGACTGAATTGCTCTGAATTCAGCGAGTCACGAACTACAGCACACACGAACGCGCTTCGTTCACATTGCACACAGCCACCGGCCTCCTCCGCAGCCGCTGCCGCCACCGCCGTCAACGCCATATCCCTACACCCCATCCATCCTTGTCCTCTGCCGTTCGCCTTTACATTGCAATTCGCTCAACCACTCGCACACTTTTTCTTCATCTCGCTTCACGCGCTGTCTCACTTTCCACCGATCTGCCTCGACCTTTTGGTCCTGGCATGTCATGCTACTTTCTCTCGGTGGCGCGTGACTACGCCAGCCACCCTGTTGCTTCTTTTAAAGTTCACTCGCGCCACGCCGTAATCTGTAACACAAACAAAATGTTATGAAAGTAATAATTGCGCCGACATACTTGATGAACATTCGCAAATCGAGACGGCACGCCTGCTCTTCTCATCTTATCGGGCTGTCACCGTCTTACTGCACCCACTTCCTCCCTACCCTTGTTTCCGACGTGCGAATTCCCCGCCGCCCCGCTCGTCCGTCTCTCAATTTTCAGCGGCATCTTGAGACTCGCGAAACGTGAAGAACATTTCGATTGGATCTTCGTCGCGCGACGATCATCAAACCGTAGGGCAGAGTGTGGCGGGTTTGGCTGCTTTGCTTGTGAGTATTCCTAGATTCTCGCTGACAAGAACCCACAGAGCGAGGCTGTTGCTACGCAATTGAAGCCCTCTCAGTTATGAGTTATGAGCAAAACATATTAATCAAAAATGTTAATTTCCCGCACGGATATTAATGCGTGAAATATTGATTTTTTTCGTTTAGAAAACACCCTGTATCTTTGACTCAACGGTGTTTGAAAGAGCAGCTCTTCGGCTTTCTAATGAGTGCTATTTTATTTCAGTAAGTTGAACAGTTTCGCCACAAATCGACATTGAAAATTTGATGTTTTTTACTTTTTCCGATTTTGCCCTTACAAAATGGCCCATATCTTCGAAAGGAAGGGCGGTAGCGACGCGCACTCATCGGCGATGGAAAGAGCAGCTCTTTGGCTTTCTAATGATGCGTATTTTATTTCAGTAAGTTGAACAGTTTCGCCACAAATCGACATTGAAAATTTGATGTTTTTTGACTTTTTCTGATTTTGCCTTTACAAAATAGCCGATATCATCGAAACACAGTGTGGTAACGACGCGTACTCAACAGAGTTGGAAAGCCAAGCGTTTTGGCTATCTAATGAGGTGTATTTGATTTTCAGAAGTTAAATAGTTTCGCCACAAATCAACAATGAAAATTTAGTATTTTTTTGACTTTTGCGATTTTGTCCTCAGATAGCCAAAGAGCTGCGCTTTCCAACGCCGTAAAGCAAGCGTCGCTACCACCCTTCGTATCGAGGACATGGGCCATTTTTTAAGGGCAAAATCTCAAAAAGTCAAAAAACACCAAATTTTCAAGGACGAATTGTGGCGAAACTATTTAACTTCCGGAAGTAAAATATACTTCATTGGAATGCCAAAGAGCTGCGCTTTCCAACGCCGTTGGGTATGCGTCGCTACGGCCCTTTGTTTCGAAGATATGCGCCATTTTGTAAGGGCAAAATCGCAGAAAGTCAAAAAATACCAAATTTTCAAAGACGAATTGTGGCGAAACTATTCAACCTCTGGAAGCAAAATACACCTCATTAGATAGCCAAGGAGCTGCGCTTTCCAACGCCGTAAAGCAAGCGTCTCTACCGCCCTTCGTTTCGAGGACACGGGCCATTTTTTAAGGGAAAATCGCAAAAAGTCAAAAAATACCAAATTTTCAAGGACGAATTGTGGCGAAACTATTTAACTTCCGGAAGTAAAATATATTTCATTGGAAAGCTAAGAAGCTGCGCTTTCCAACGCCGTTGGGTACGCGTCGCTACCGCCCTTCGTTTTGAGGACCCGAGCCATTTTGTAAGGGCAAAATCGCAAAAAGTCAAAAAACACCAAATTTTTAA
>JARJDR010004394.1:0-21389 GCA_030264135.1 Myllaena sp. GC000078 | reverse complement strand
CGATGATTCAAAAAGAGAGAACGACATATATGAAGAAACGAGATAGGAAGATACCACAATCTGTCATTTTTTTAAGCATACCAGTACCATCCGGTATAGCGCGAAAATTCGCTTATTGTGTTTCCGGGGCCTGGCTTCAGCCGGGCGCAGTTTGCTTTCCGCCGTTTTACGTTTACATCAAGTCCACGCGCCTCCTTCTTCCTCACCACTCGGAAAATCTTACCGTGTTTCTTACTTGTAGTCCTTTTTCTTCATCCTCTTCATAATCATGTTACTGTAAATCTACAAGATGGGCCGAAAATAACTGCATTGCCATCACGGCATATTTTACTCATAGTAACACCTACGCGAATGCAAATTGCGATGCGGAAAAAGCAATTTTGCGATGCGAAATAATGTATTTTAAAGTCACCGGGCTCTCCCCCACAATTACTATCCGCTACTCCCTTTCGGCGCAATCCATCGCAGCGACGAACAATACGAAATGCTAATCGACAATGCCGTGTGGGTTGCATAAAAACCACTCCGCACTCCATCTACCAGCCGCAACCACCACACAATTGTGGTTATGGTCGGCGGGCGATGTGTGCGCGCGTTTATAGCCGGGCGAATTGAGGTTAGAGTCGGCTCGCACGCGTAATTCCAATTCACTGATAAATAATGCGAGTTAATGAGATCGTAAAAATAAATTGGATCGAACGTGGCGTGGATGTGTGTATACATCAGCGAGATAATTTGTCAGCGCGAACGGAGGGTGCATGCTCGATATGATGTCATCGTACGTATGGCAATCAATCTTATCGCAGCGCAACAAAAATGCTATACGAATGCGCAAAAAAAATTCACGTAAAACAATTGCAACATGAAAACGCAATTAAAATATGATATGGTGATTTAACACAACATTCCATCGTGCATACCCCAACCCCCTGCGTCATTCCGCACAAACGTTGTAATTTGAACATCTCAAAACTATTTATAGCACGCGCATATTTTATTCGCAGCAACCCATTGTGCATGCAGCATTCAACAGCGCCCTCGGCATAGAATGCGCGCCATCTATGAGTGGGGCAGCAGACACATTACATACTTTTGTGTCGTTGTGTGATATTCGCCATCATCACGACCACCACGGTTGTAAATATGCAATGTACACGTACATTAAAAAAACGCGCACGATGGTAAATCTCGCTGTGAGCAGCACCTGGCGAATGATTGCGTTCATTTCGCAGCGTTGCCATTTTACGACCGCCAGCGGCATGTACGCCGGCGAAAAAGGGTTTGTTGCAATTCGCATGAATGCATTCTCGCAACATATTTTTTCGGTGGATCCACTATATTGTAATTTTAATTGCCGCAAATAGAAATAAATGCGCATATTTCATATTTGCGAACCAACAAGAACTGAAAAATTACATGGCATGCATTAAATAATTTATATAATTATTCTACGCAACGCATTTATGTAATGGTTTTTTAACGTGCGCTGTTTCGTTATTTCATGTCCGCGGGATGAAAATACGCCGCGCAATGGAAGGAAGCGAGAGTGAGCGGTAAAAATAAAAATGAAATTTATAACGACAGGCATATTGAATCGAGGGGTTGTAAAACTTAATCTTTGCTGGCGGTGGCGCCTCCTCTCCGCAAGAAGCGTACGCATACCGCAAATGGTCATAACCTCAAAACTGGGGTTGCGTTCGTTGTTCGTTATAATGCGAAATGGAATTTTATACTGCCATTTAACTCCGGTCGGCCGCTCTATCGATTATTAATTATTGCACGCGCAAATAATTCCCGTCACTGCCGCGCATTTATATCGAAATTATTCATTTACTTGCGCTGCGTGCGCAGTATTCATATTCTAATTTCGAACTCGCCTATGTAATTCCAGCATGTGTGTGTGTGTGTGTGTGTGTGTTTGCGAATGTGCGTATTTGATTATTTGTTATTCTATGCGGCCATTGGGTTCAGCCAATATGCACACGCGATGATTTTCACCGATTTCGATAATATACGAGAAACGAATTTCCCACCCTGTGCATAGCTCCACTACCAATTCTATTGTTCATTAATTTTCCATTAATTTATTAGCCGTCCTCCTAACTAGCCCCTCATTTCGTGCGAACTATATAACTATATAAAGCTGCGGCCATATTGGATTAGCGCACTCGTTAAACATTTAAATTTACTGCGCCAGCGCCGCCGTCTAAATTCTAATTCGCTTCCGTTCAATTAATAATCCACGTGCGATCGATTTGAGCCAGATTAGATTTCGACAGAGCCGCCCGCGCTCTCGGCATGTGAAAACAAAGACTCCCCCGCGTGGCAAACGTTAAATTTATTTATTGCGCGAACCCCAATGGTGTCTTTTTGTGTGCGTAGCGTAACTAACGTTTGCTGTTTTTTTCAATTATTCTCTTTCATGCGCACCTTCAACTCCTGACGGTGGGTGGCGGGCCGGTCCATGCGCAATGCCCAAAGACATATAACAAAACACCAGCGAGCACAACAGACCGCTTGGACCGTGGTCAAGCAAACAAAGGTCCCAATCTGATAAGCGTCCCCCGCTTGCCCTGCCGCCCGCCCGTCCCCCGGATAAGGATAACCCCAAAACAAGGCGCGCAGCATTCAAATTGAATTACGGGGCTGCTACCAGCGACCAACAATCGCTGCCAACAATGAAACACACGAAATGAATGATCCTCCTTCCCTCCCCACGCGTCCGTCCGTCGTCCACCAAAAACGTGTCCACATACCCCGGCCCACCATTATGCGCCTCCGCGCTCACAATCGCGCGTTGGTCGCAAACAATTATTACATGCGCGCTGATAAACATTAACATCACGGCAACTTTTTACCTGTTTTTTTCTACTCCTAGTTTTCCGCAATTATTAATGGTAGAAAACAAAATGGATGAGCAATCAGTTTATTTTATTAGCGTGCCAACATCACATCGCATCAGCGTCCGAGTAATTAAACTGCTACTGCTGGTGATGTGGTGTATGTGTGTGGGCGTGTGTCCGGAGCCAAATTAAAATTTTACAATTTGCGGGGTGGCGCTGCCGGAAGATGGATTCCCGGCAGCACCGCTGCCGTCGGCGTCGCCGTGCACGCCATCTATACAGTAGAGACGTGTTAAAAATTTAATTAAAACATTCTTTCACACATGCGCTGCGCTGCGCCGGTGCCATTAATGTCACGTGTATAATTTTCGAGCTCAACTGCACATATATGACACCTTGATGGTGATGATGATGATGATGATCGGAGCATGCGGATAGAATTTCACCCACGCAACTCTGAAATAATTCGTATTCTTCTTGGGGGGTGGTGTAAAAGAAAGCGAGCACTTTTCTCATACTTATCAGCGGAAATGCGATAGCATCTTCTCTGCAGTCACGCACGTGTCTCATTGGGGAAATCGCAACAAAATGGAAAACTCGGCACGAATTTTCACACCGGTTTTCGCTTAAGAAAGATACCGATTTTTGTTTTCGACCAAGTATTGCGCTGGAAATTGGCACCTAACCAATTCTATTATCTATTATTCGCACACTCGCATCGGATAAGAGATGGCGTTGTAATGCATTTAATATGATTTCATGCGGTACACGTGTACAAATAGCATCATCGTTTTCCAAACCGTATTATATTGCAACGCACGCACACCCTCCTACCGCCGCCCCCTTCCCCGCTTGTGATCGAATCGAACGCGAAAAGAAGCGAGGCAAAAACTTTACAATGCAATTGTTGGATGACGGCGATGCCACCTTGCGAATGTTTTCCTTCAATTTTGCTCCCGACTTTGGCCGAGAGATTTTTTTTCGATTTCCGTGCGGCGGCGTGCAGTTGTTATATTGATACAAATCCAATAAAGGCGCACCGCCGCCGACATCTATTGCCTCGGCAAATCTCGCCCGCCCGCCTACGGAGAACTCGGTGCGGTGAAAAAGCAGGCCCGCAAGGCACAAAACCACCGCATCCTGTATAGTTTTCCACGTTACCTAAGCAGGGCCCACCAACACGACGTTATTATTACACGTCGCTCCTTCGCGCTGTTGATCGGGGAGTTATCGCCTTCCCCTTGCTTTACCATTTGCTACCCTTTCTACCCCGATGTCGTGTCCCCGCCGAGAGCAAACGTCGGCGACGCGGCGCCGATTACGACGCAAAACTCGAAACAAGTCCAGTACGCAAACACGCGCCCCAACATCCTATCTATATCACGAAATTGATTAGAATAAAAACATTGCTACAAGACATATCACTTCCACCTTCCTTGCGCTGCGCTGCTATTTTCGTACGCCATTAATTTGTGTTTGACAAAGATAATTATGCTGAAGCGTACTTTGAGATTTTCTTGTCAAAACGAAACAAATTGTATACCCCAAGCGATGGGATGGGAAAAGAGGGAGAAATGGGGGAATTGCATCAGGTGCGGTTCCATGTTCGGTGAGTGCATTGCAGTCGGATTTTTGCGCCATATCGGAATTTGCGTAAACCACGAATCGCTTTATCTCCGGGCACGTTTATCGACACAGCAGCCGCAACGCACAGTGTGTGGGAGGAAGCGACATTTATCAGGATTTCGGTCGACGCGATTTTAATAGCCATTTCGCGTTCGACGCACACCGCGGTGTGAAAATGCCTATATCTATCTATTTATCATCAATACATCGTTATCCGCTATTCATCATTCATTTCTGTTTCCCGTGCATGTTGTGTGTCGCTCATCCCACCCTCGCCACCCGCATCCTCATCACCATCACCATCATCATCATCATCATCGTCATCAATTCACCTATATTTTTCCCCGCCGCATTGCACATTTCCCAATATTTCTCCGCCTCACCCCCTCAAACCAGGGGGCCGGCCGTAATGTGCCGGCGCAGTCGAGTGGCGCCGAATTGAAGTGCTATCGAGTGGGTCCGGGAGGCTCTTCATCAACCCACGCAGCAGACATATGAGCACCACCCCCCATCCATGGTTCAGTCCCACGTTCGCATCCGTATCGAGTTTCGCTCGTCGAGATGGTGTGTGCAACAGCGGGCGGCGAGCGTAATGAATGCGCGTTCCGTTCCATTCCGGAGGCGGCGGTTGAATGACGGGCGGTCGATGCGGGGGGCGGGCGGGGGTGGTTTTTGGCGCGCGCGAAGCAGATGAGCGAACGAATGGTGACGGTGGCAATACGGCACGGATCAGCGACACGCGGTGCGCGCGCTCAGCAGCATTTACGTATTGGAGACTGTAGCGCGCGACGGCGGCAACGATGGTGGTGGAGGCGGCGGGTGGGTTCGGGGTCGGTTTCGTCCGGATGACGCACGTTTTGGCACGTCGTTATGTTTTTCCTATTTCGTATGCAATCGCGCGCGTACATAATCTATTCATCCGCCGCCGCCGTGGAAGAGAGCGCAACACGCGAAATACAGATGCTGTGTACCCCATTATTCTTGGTTTGCTCTCTCCTCATCCCCCCATTCGCCACCCCTCCCCATCGAGTATAACGATTTTCATCGTGGCGCTGCCACTAATTTCGTACCTTTAACCCTATTAATATCGCACGAGATTTATTCCACGTCATTAATATACCACCCACCGACGCAGTCTCAACCCCCACAAAACGTCAGCCTACTTTCCCACCCCTCCCAAGGCGTAACTCCCAGTAACTGCTTTGAAATTGTATTTGTAAATTTTAAAATATCGCCCAGTGGATGGATAAACGGGCATTTAATATTGCGACGCGAATAAATTGCTAATTCGGCACAAAATTCAGCTGGCATGTATGTTCTCGTATGGTTAAACGTGTACTACCGTAAACACCATAAAAACACGCACGCCGCATTCGAGTGGTGAGCGTTTGCAGTGCGACGCATTAGCGCCGCCGATAACGTCCAAACAAACAATAATATTCCATTTGCGCGGTGTTAATTGAAATATGCGAACGCCCGCCCGCCGGCAGAGTACTACCCACCCACCCCCGCAGGTCCACGCACCCTCCTCCTACAGCACAGTTATGCAACGTTCGCTAAAACGCGCATCGCTTACGGTTACAATTACGCCCGCGGCTATTTCGCTATTAGCGCACGCGTGTAAAGTAAATACGATATGGTGAAATTGGTAATCATGGTGATTCACATGACTTAATCCAATATGTTGCTGCAAAAAACGCAGCAAATTATATAATCTGTTGAAAAACAGTCAAAGTTTAGTGAGAAGTAAGTGAACATTTGCGCAGCAAATTAAACATAAAGATTGACTGGCGACTATTATAATCATGGTACGTTCATCGAACAAATACGGTATTAGCTGGAAGCAAACTGGTGCCGCCCGTCAAACGGGAAACGCGCATCAATATACTATGAGCAGCGCCCAGAGCAGCGCAACCCGAATGATTCAATTCGAATGCGAATGTGTGTAATGTGGACTCGCTGCGCGCGGCGATAAATGTCGAACAGGGTGGCGCGGGCGTTGCGGAGAAGCCGGAAACCTCCACGCTGACGATATACGACTGCCCGAGAATGAGGACGACGACGTCGAAAGACGCCGACAACGACTATTGCCACTGCTACTGCGATAATGATGAGATTCTACCCGTCGACTCCGACGTCGCCAGTGCGTAGGTGGTGGTGACTTATACGACGCACATCCACGGAGCCGATGTACTAATACCGCCCCCAGCCGACGAACGACGCAATCGCGATAATAGCGCTGCAGTTAGTTACTTAAGACTGCTGACAATTGCGATTGCGCAAGACTGCACGATGTGATGCCAACACACAATAAACGCGCACCGCCCGTCATCACGATTGCACAGCACTAAATATCACCGGCGCGGCGGCGGCGGTAGTTGTAATTTTGCAGACCCAATATGTAGCACCGGCGTCGATGACGCAATGAATATTTGTGCTCTGCGCGAGTGCAAACGATGTCAAAATGCCAGGCGTCTTAAATACAGCGCGCGACACGTGCTGATGGTAATCGTAAATCGCCAAGCGAGTAAATTTCGAAGTACCCGAATGCCTTTTACACACCCGCCCGCCAGCAGAAACCGAGATAAAGTGCTTTCGACGCCCGGGCGCTGTGTTATTAGATTTCCGTATTTCCTGGTTTGCGAATTGACGCCGGATGTGGGAAGCGACGTTATTATAATAGTGTGCTATGATTTTCAAATTTATTTTGTGGAGAGGTTATACACTTTCCGGTTGTGTGGAAGTTTTGTTGGAAATGCATTAATTCTATGAGATGATTCAGTTTCAACCGACCTAATTTGTTTGTCGACCACACACGGCGACGTGGCGCTATTACACTTAAACCCAACTTCTATCCATCCCCAAGAAGCATCCGCATTCGCTTCGTGTATATATTCTTCTTATCGTTCAGTCACTTTGGCAACACTGTCAGCTAACCTCAAACGTACGCCGCATGCCACGTGGCGACGCTGTTGTTTGCGCACTGTACAAATTTAATCATGGCTGCTTCGTCGCCGTCGACCGTGGCACTAATTTAATATTCCCGGCCGCGTCTGTCGGCTGTTAATAATGCCGCCGCCACCACCACCCAAGAAAAGGCGTCCCGGGCGTCGACTTCATTATCGCGCCGCCGACGGTTTTATGGTGTTGTCCGATCATCTCCAATATATAACAACGGATAATGATGATGAAGCGAACGCACCGACGCCGACGCCATGATGGCGGCGACCTGTCCAATGGACGAACGGACTGGCGGCTATTATTGGCTGATTGCTTGTTGTGTTTCGACTATTAGTAATTTCTTTTTGCCGACACCCAATGAATGTGCTGCAGAGGCCGAGTTGGGCGCATTCCTTGGCGCAAACTAATGTCGATGCCAGATGGCGTTGACTGATGACGCATTTAACGTAACGACTTGGGCGGCCGTGGCGGCGGCGGGTGGCGTTGTCGTTGTCGAGAGATGTAAATGTCGAGAGAGCGATTGTGCGTATATGGAGCCCCCTTGGCTCCCAACCCTTTCGCTCATCTATATTCTCGTCAACGCACGCGCTGTTGCGAATCGTATATTTCAAATATGTGTGCAAGGCAGCATGGGAACCAACCCTTTCGCGCGTTATTAACGAAGGCGGCGCACGATTGGCTTATTGCTTTAAATACCTCATGTCGAAAGAGCGGGGGGATAGGCGCACAAGGATGGTGGCGTGCGTGAAAACATACGCATGTGCGCGGGTTCGCCCCCGCGCGCGCGGCGACGTGTTAATTAATCATTAAATTGAAACAACAATTCGACGAAACCCCGCCGCTTTTTCTCCACCTCCCCTCTCCCTCTCCTCCTGTGGGCTCAACCGAGGATGGTGGTGGTATTATTATCGAGTCGAAACAAAAGACGACGAAGGCGGCAGGGGAGGGAAACTTGGGGCGCGGCGATATAATGTCGGAGAAGATGGAAACATTCCACAAAAACGGATGGATGCATTCGCGCGCGTAATCCGGGCAAATCTTTTGTGGTGTACCCAACCTACTCTCCCCCCAAAACCGCGCCCCACGCCCCACCCACCAACACTGTGTTCATTTAGAAATTGAGTACGAAAACACGAACGATGATGATAATGATGACAATAATGCCTACCAAGCGACGTGCTAAACGTCAACCTCGAGAGTGTCGCGCTTTTTGCTGCCTGCGCACGGAGGAAATTATTTCCCTACCCCTACCCGCCTCGCCCGTAAGCGAAACTTTCTCCCGCACTAAGTTATTTTCATTTCATTTCCGAAGGATATCGAATTCCATTCCACTTGCCGTTTCTTTCTCGGTACGGAACGTATACAGCCATTCTAATGGTATAGTTACGCGCAGGACATATTAAAACTGTCGCCTGTCGCTCGCACACCGGCTTTGCATCCGTGCAAATCCGCTTGCTGTTTAATATTATGTAACGACTCACAGCAAGCGCAACGGCGAAAAACCTCTCACGCTCGTTTGCATTGCATTACATTAGAATAATAATTTCAATTTACGCGGCGTGGAATGCATTCTCGCGCTAATTCCATTCCTTCTTATTAGCCGTCGGCGGGCAGGCATAATGGCCATTACGATTGCACGAAATTCACTTGAATGCCGCATGAAAATCACATAATAAAACGCCCATTATGTTATTAGAGAGTTATGTAACCATCCCCCATCCCGCCATCATCATGCACGGACCGGCATCAAATAAAAATAACAATGGCGAACGCTGCACGGGCGGACCGACGAAGATGATTCGCGAAACAAAACGCCCCAGCCAGAGCTCTGTGGCGTGCTCTGTTGCTCTCGGCGCGCAATTAAAATCGCATTAGCGAGTGCGCCGGAATATTTTAAAAGTGAAAAGAACGCCACAACCGTAGAGATGCGCGCAGAAGGAAGTAAGCCTCTCACCACCGTGTTCGGCGTCGTCTTCGTCGTCGGTCGTCCGGTGAAAAGAATAAAGAGAAAAACGCGCGCCGGCCGGAGGGAGGAAAAAAAGCGGAAGCAAAAGGTTCGCTGTTCACACCGACTGACCCCCCAAGCGCACTGTGGCCACCCGCACTCCGTGCGTTGACTTGGCCGGGCGATATCTTGGGCTGCGGAAACTCTCGCCCCCGAGTACAAGCAATAAATTCCTGCTCTCTCTTAGATATTCCAGCGTCATCACGCTGCTCTTGCCAGCCTCCACCTCCTCGAGCGTCTCAACTAGAGAATCTTCGTTTAAACATAACCTCAACCACATCGACCATTCCCCCCCATCCGCCGTGAGAAAGAGGGTGGAGTGCCGCATCGCGCGCTCCGGTTGTTTTCTCTCCCTCTGTCATTTTCCTTGAATAAATCCGACCACCTCTCTAGCCAGCGGGCGTCGAGCGCGCTCGCGCTTTGTACGCGTACGATGGGGGATGGCGGGTTGAGTGGAGTGGGTATCCTTTGACCGTACGCCCAAACGCGAAGAGGTTAAGTTCGGCGGAAGTTCGATTATGTAGTTATGCCCTTGTTTGTTTGTTGTTGGCGCCTTGTCGTCGTCCCGCTTTTGGACGGCCCGCAACCCTTTCGCGCGGCTTTCCGGAGCGCCCACCATCACAACACAAGTAAATAACCAATAATCACTTTGGCTGGTGCGCCGCGATGCATATATATTCATACTCGCATTAATAAGCATATCGATCCGATCTCGCCGGGGATGGTTTTGTCTCGGCTGGTGGTATTGATGTGGTCCACAGATATTCTCTCCCCCCCCCCTTCCTAACCTGCATTTTGACTTAATTTCTTTGTCTTCCGATAGCATGGAGATCTTTTGATGATGATGCTTAGTTGATATTCTAAGACGTTCTAAGGCAATACGCAATAAGTGTTAATTAATTCGTGAAACTGTGCAAACAGTGTAAGTTGGGTGTAATGAAATTATATGCGACCGCGAAAACCGCGTATGCTGCCAGCTTCTTCCTGCCAACCAACAGCCAACATACGCTTAGCGCAGGCAGAGCATGCGCGTCGGTCGATGAGGGGGTGCAAACACATCGTCGGGCTTTCGCTGCAACACTGCCAGGGGCCCGGGGACTAATTGATTAATGCCCGAGATCGATTAACGACCGCATCGTTTAGAACTTCAATCAATAACCGCCCGCCCCCCAAACAAACCCTCTTTTAGCACTCCCAGTCGAGCCAACGGTTTGTCTACACATCGACCACATGCACATTTACATCGGTATCAATTCCGTGTAGTTTCTGGTCGAAGTGTATGTGTATAAGAAGACGAAGAGGTGGCCAGCATCCGCACGACCGCACACACGCAACTTGCAAACAAGCGCAATCGTTGCGGGAAATGCGAACCTACCTTGTGTGGCCTCTCTCCCCAACTCGTATCTCGCTGCCCCCCATTCCCATCCACCATTCTTGGGAGGTCCGTGCGGTATCGTATCACTTCGCTTCCACTGCTTACAGCGTGTCGGCGAGGTCTTTATTTGACATTTCGCTCCGTTCCGGACGGCGGGCGTCTTCGTCGGCGCAATTTTCTTCCACCTCATCCCCACCTTCTTCGTTTTTCTCGTTCGGCTACCACTGCAAGTTGAATACGCACAGCGCGAAAGGTTATCCCCTAATTTGGTTTAGTGTCCTCGTGTGTCGCTCGCCTTATTTCGATCCGACGCGTAATTTAAGTGTCGCCCGCCCCACCGCCCGCACAACTTTTCGCACCTCGAACTGAAATGTTTGCTAGTTGCACGTGCTCCCCAATGCAAAGGGTCACAAATTGGATCCAACGACCTACCCGTCCACGAACACGGATCAACTTCCGGCCGGTAATTTTTCAAATTGCGTTTGGAAAATATGTTTCAGTAACTAAAAACACACACAAGGTGGAAGAAGGGCGGCGAATGTGTCGCGATAATCGGAAAAGTTTTTCGATTAATGCGAAAGTGTGTGCGTTTGGGTGTTGGCGCTGTAACGCGATAGTTATGGCATCAGCGCGCAGGGAAAAAAATGAGCACACATGGGAGAGACGGGTGTCGGCACCCGTCTACCGCTTCCCCGCCGCCACCCCCACGCACATGCTAATCACGTTAATTGTTAATCAATGTAAATGATCCGTCATCAATCAATCGCTGGCACACCGGCCACACATTGTGTCTGTCTGTCCCCGTCTCTCTTTACAACACCCCCCGCCCGCCTTCTCACATATGCCAATTATGCAATTACACACGATGGCGTCATATGTTGTGCGCCAGTGCACATTGCGCGGTGAAATTTAAACAGCGATCAATTATCCTCGAATTCCACTCCCGAATCCGTCCTGTCATCGGCGTTGTCTCACATTACATCCCCCCCTAAACCATGCATAGCCGATATTGCGCTAATTGCAGCAATGGCGTCATAAATCCTAACTTCAAATCGCGTATTGAATGCGAATCGTAAAATTGTAAACCCTGCGGTTATTTACAACAAATTAACGGAGTGCACCACTTATGGGGAAGTCCGGCGGAGCAGTAATTGAAGTAAACGTTTATTACCAACTGCATGGACGTCGATGCTGTTAGCTTAAAACGAAACGCGGACCGGATGCTGTGTGGTTGGTGCGTGCATTCCCGTTGAAAGCGTGTGTAAATAATTCCGTAAGTAATTTTTATGTGCACCAACGGACACCGGTTTCCTACACCTTGCGCTCACTTCGTTCGCTCTCCCGAGTTAACTAACTCCTAAGGGGATTACCAACTAGTTGGGCAACGTATGTGCAACGTGTTGGTTATCTCATAACACTAAAATGTTTTACCGCGCATGCAACAGTTTTCCTCGAGTGTACTTATCATGATGTGAAAAGTTTACAGTTTCCACAAGCAAAACAAATGCAAAGTATTAAATAAGTTCACGTTGAAGGTAAGGTGGTAGGTAGCCTATGGTAACAGACTCAGTGATTGTCTGACGACAGGAGACTATCGAATACACTCCTGCGTGACCGCACGTGCTTTCCTCGCTGCACAAATCGCATGATGATATGGCACATTGTCCGTCGTGTCCGTGCACAAAGAGAGCAATCGCATGGTCAACACAAACGCATCACTGATACCATAGCACCCCCAACCCTCACCTGACCCGTGTGTGTTGTCTTCGTGTTATGCGACACTGTGGCGCAAACTATCTTTTGTAGCTGGATGCTAACGAAGCCGATTTTCCTTCCAAACTTGGAGTGGGCGGAGGAGGAGGGCAGTAATGAAAATGAAACTTTTCGCAGCGCATTAATACTTTGAGCAACGAAGCCAAACCGCAGCCGCCCTCCAGCGACCACATACACAAATGAATGCCGAAGCGCCTCATTATCGCATCGCTCGCATCCGCTATTTCGTGCGAAACAAGAGCAACCCCCCACCCGCCCCTCCCCCATTGCGTAGCGCTGAGGACGGATGCGGGGAGCGCCACCGTATTGATAATGTCGCCGCTCAACATTTCTATAAGCGTCGTCGGCATTTGCTGCGCCATTGAAGAATAGCAGAAGCGCCACGCCACGCCACACCACGCAACCACCGCCACCACCACCACCAAGCAGCAGCTCTCGTCCTCTCGTCGTCTCGTTTATCAGTTACAAACACTCATTGTCAAGCCCACAGTTTCCTCTCTACCGCGCGCGCGCGCTCGCGCACACAACACAATGCCATTCAGCAATTGCCTGGCAGGCACGTCATCGCACACGGCACGCGGCGTAGGGGTAAAACGATGCCACTGCGACCGAGCGAGCGAGGGCGAAGAAGTGTAGGAGCAGCGGCGGTGGTGGCGACGACGGCGGAGTCAAGAACAAGAAGCCCTTTATTCTCTCTATATTTCTCTCCACGTCATATCGCTTACAATTCGATTCAATGCCTTGCGCTCGCCAACCAACCACCCCCCACACCTGCTTCATCATCATCTCCCCACGTCACCCCCAAACACAAACAACTGCAAGGTTGCTTCTGCTTCATTTTTTCCACCACTTCCCGCTTCCCCGTCACATCCACCCAGTGCTATTTCCTGGTGCGCACACATCCTCGAAGATACTCGCCTCTCTATAGATGGGAGATAGATATGTGCCCGGGAGGTGTGTAGGCAGAGTTTCCCTACTTTAATCACATTTTCGGCAGGGTCCATTCCAGCCGCGTTCCCCCAATCTCCCAGAGCTATTCATCACGAATGACATCAATCAAAACGAATCTTAACCTAATTTAAACTTGATATCTTTTCTCTCCCGACGACTATGGCCGTCTCTTCGACTTTTCCGAGGCGCTTTTATGAAGATGAGGCAGGCGCATTGGCCGAGAGAGCGAGGTGGCAATCACTCTCGAGCATCATCATCATTATCGTAATAAAAGGGCAAAGCGCGCCTCAGCCAAAAGTTTCACGCAGTCAAATTATTTGCGGCGAATGATGGTTGCTGGATGCAATTCTCGGGCGGTGACAAAATATTGAATTGAATTCGTCGTAACTCCAAGCGGAAGGCGGCGGCAGAGGAGGAGGAGCAGGAGGCGAGCGTCGATTTTGGTTTCCCACAAGCCCTTATCAGTTCTCCGTCCAGTCGGCGAACGCAAACACACCGGGCGAGAGAATGACAAGGGACTGGAAGAAATCAATTTTATCTCTGCGAGCGCGCGTCCGAAGCGTGTGCCACCAGCCCGCCCGATAGATAAATCGCTGTCTTTCTTTCTCGCCGACTACAAATAGTTACCAGCGAATCAATGTATACAGCGGACGTGTTTGGCGTCGCAATACAACTAGGTATGATGCTTCCGGTATGAATGCCGACTATTATTTGCGAAATGGGCTGAAATCATGCCAATATTTGAATTTGCCCAGGTGTGCACCAATGCAAAAGGCAACAGAAAAGTGCACGCGTCCGAATGTGCATTCATTCGCACATTCTCACTAATTACCTTAATTGACGCAGCAGCAGCAAATGACGGAGGGGAGCGAAACTATTTTCCTTCCAATTAAAATTCATCGTCGTGTCGTCGTGCGGTGGGCATCTTTGCAAATCCTCTAGGACGAGGATAATTTACTCCCCCTCATCAACGGTCCTTTCGCTCACACCATACACACACTCAAAACGGATTCAAGGACCTTTTTTCGGTGGACATAACGCCCTTTTCCCCATCAACCCACAGATTTCCGTCGACACCGAAACAGAGTGCATGTACACACTATATGCTATGCACACACCCAGGACATACTTTTTGCCCCGTGCTTGCGGTAGCGGCTTTATTTGCTCGGCGTCAAAGGACATCACGCGAAGAAAAACCGAATGGATGTGACGGACAATGCTTATATGATCATCATCTTTGTTGAGATCATCATACATACACACACGCGTGCGCACCCACTGGCGATGATATCAAAGCGACACCGGAGAAGAAAGGACGACAAACGGACACAAGACAATTTGCGCTGTTTTGTTTGGACGCCTCGCCCTCCTTTTCCTTCACCGGTCCGTCCATTCGGTCTTCGTCCGCGCGTCAGGATTAGAATTAAAGTAGGTACACATACGCAACAAATATGCTGCGGGGCGAGTGAAGAAGCGTAGGTGGACGCATGTTGGAGGAGATAAACCACAATACGTGTGTGCGAGGGTGTGTACGGAGGCGTCCGCTAACACTTCGGAGATGAGTTTGCTTTTGTTCTAATTTCGTTAGGCGCGTTGCCGTAAGTTATGTTATGTTTTTGCTCGCGCGCGCACCGTGCGTGGATTATACGATGCGTGGCCGGCCGGCGCACTGAAGAGGGTGGACGGAAGGAACAAAAGTTCAGAATTCAGAATCCGCCGATGCCCCAGCCATACGGCGCAACACTACACCAACTGAGCTGTCCGGCGGCTCACGAGCGCGAGTTAATTAAATTGATGGGACTAACCGCGGCAAAAACACCAAACTCCAAAACGAGTGTAGTGTATGGGTTAATGCTATAAATACATGGAGCAAATGAGATTAGAAAACAACTTTTTATTTGTCGAAATAATTCCCGGCGCGCTTAATGTGGCAAACAGCGAAAGATTGATAAGAATAACAAAATGTATAAATATCTAACTTATATAAAAGTTCGTTACGTTGATAATTTGATATCAATAGCGTTATGGAATGAATTCGGCCACGTCTACGCAATAGTAAGCAATTCAATTTGATGGTCAAATGTCATCGTAAACATTCTCTCAAATGGATCAACGACCAATGACTCACTGACTCTTCTATCTAATGCGCGTAAATAGCCAATAATTATAACTACATTTATTAATAAAAACGATTGTTTTGTTGTGCGGGAATAACTTATTTGTGGCAATATGTGACCGATGCGAACCAATTGAATGCAATGAAATGAACGCCGTTGTTAATTAACGATTTAAACTCAGTTGACGTCATGCAACTCTCTTCGTTGGTTGTATGCAAGAGTATTTCACGTGAAAATACTGCGGCTGTGTTTTAAGAGGTTTAGCGAAGGCCCTGAGCAAGCAGCTTAAGCGTTCTATGCACACACAATAAAACATGCAACACATGTGTTGTTGCAGTGGCTTACGCATAAGCATGCCAATAAAACATGCTTTTTCCCAACATAATACATTTTAATTGTTCTCATTGTGCAACTGGTATACTCGTAGTTTCATTCACATGTGTCAATGGATGATGCCCCGGTGGTTGGACTTTGCCTCAACATGTTTCGGGAGCGCACGTATGGCGACCATGTGTGCGCCGCGCGCGGTGACAACATGTGGCCAAGCTATGTCATCAGAAATTCGGATTTTTCCCATGATCATCATGACCAACCACGTCGTTCTCTCGCACACGAATTTTACGAGCAATAAAACGCGTCTACCAAAAATTAAATCAACCTAATCTTTGCATACGCGAAAGCAAAGCTAACGCTGCTCAAATTTGCTTCCCGACGCCGAAATCAATCAACACCCTCTTCGTGCATTTTCAATTCGATTCGTGTCGTAGGAAATGCACACACAGCCAGACATCCTCCTCACATGTGCAGGCAATGCATTTGTGACCTTTTGTTAAGCTAAAGTACCCACCGAGCGCCGCCATTGAATGCACAAAGCGATCAATTACTTTCCCGCGCTTTTCATTCCGCTGCGCGCGCGTGCAACAAGGAGCGCGAGAGTGAGTACATGTTTGCAGAAATTCCAATAGTGCACCCGCCATTCAAAATCTCACCGGGAATGACTATGAACTCTGCGAGGCAAAATCTTTCTGTCAAAATATCAGCGATGATAAATGCGAAGAAGACCCGAATAGTTTCCCGAGCTATTATTAATTAATTACCTTCGTAAGAAGAGCGCGCTGACGTGCCGCGCGCGCGAAGAATAACCGTCACACTTGATTTATAATTGCAAATTACGCCGCGAATGAAATTAATTACGCTTTATTGCGAATTGCTCCGGATGTTTCCTCCTCGATTGATATTAATTTAATCATCTTTTCACTCGAAATACAAGCAATTTAATCGGAGAAAAATGATCAGCACTAAGACGGTACGCACTGCACCAAGAGACGCACGAGACTGAGCGCGAAGTGCAGAGCAAGCGAGTATTTGGATCGGATGACGTGGTGCCCCATTCAAACACCAGTTATTTGCATAACACACAAAAGTGACATCCACAAAGATTGGAATGATTCTCGCCCGCCACAAAACGCCGATTTTCAATGCGTTCAATTAGTTGTGATAAATTTACAGCGACACGACATCGAAAAATCAACAATAGAAAAATTACATAATACACGAATGCGATGGCGCGCGCGTAATGGCGATGTGATCTGAGTGGCTATTGAAAGACGCACGCACGCATGCACGCAGCACGCACGTTTGCATGCAAGAAGATGCTTAATGTCGGACTGTGGGCCACGTGAGATTTGCTCGGTTGGTAGGCGCGAAGTAAAGAAGCAGAAAGCAAAGATTATATACCTCGGGTCCGCCATATTTGCGGTACAACACTGATTCCGGTGGTGTGTTTCCACTTAATTTCACTCCCCCTCTTTAATCCTCGTCTCGGAGAATTTCTACTCCATGCTGCGATAAGTACATTGTTGTAGGGACTGAATAAGATAAGCAGTAGGTTACGAAAACACTTGGTGGAATGAATCGATGTCATCGCGGTTAAGAAAAGCGCCGATTCGACGAATCCCAGACCCGTCCATAACGATAATCATCCGTTATGTATAATCACTACGCACCCTAGCCTGTCATATCTCAATCCATATCTCGGTCTATACATACTATATAGATCACGCGGACCTATTCTAAATACTTCTATTTACATACCAGTCTGGAGCTACAAGAATAGTATGAAGAAGGCCAGACACACGTGTTTGCACAAACGAGGATATTCTCCCATGTTTCATGGTAGTACCGACCCTCATATACACACGCAACATATTGAATCAGCACCGGGCCTTTTCGCAAATACGTAGATAAGCAACTTTGGTCATATAAATACGAAATAAGAATAGAATCTAGATAATAGTGAATGACATGAATGCTGAATCATTAGAGTACACATGCATTACTTACTGATTAAAGTACAAGCATGTACCGTGTTTGGTAATATTACATTTGCACCACCAAAAGGCATCGTCCACGGTCGCCGTGTGTTGTATCTGCATCTGTAACAAAGAATGCTAAATTAGTTCTAGTTTTCGTGCCCATGTGTAGAGCGGTGATGTGGTGGCATCCTAGTTGCTTGGCGGCGATATCAATCGAGAATTTGCATATGCATAAGACGGACGTACGGACGCACGAGTGCTCTTTGCCCCCATTTGCCCTTCATTCAACCTTATTCATGCCGGGTGACACGTGTGCCGCGTGCATATTATGCTGCCGCTACCAAACAAACTGACAGCGGTGTTTATAGAAATCATGTATGCAACACGCATACACGTGTAAAGGACCCGTTCCACGGATGGACTTGTATGGTATACCATAGTTGTGCATGGCTTTTTTCAAAGTAGCATTCATATTTTTGGCCTTTTGCCCTCTTTGAGTTCTCATACCACATACCCTCAATGTCAGTCAACTCACAAGCTGTGAATGATGTGCGCATACAACCTCAAATGTGCTCCATTTCTTTTGCGGGATGCGCGGCGCTAGTTTATTTTCATGCAGTATTCAAATTCAAATCAAAAATTCAAAGGCGCCCAAGAACAATCGGGCAGATTTGGTTGGAATCATACATAAGCAAGAACAGTGTCACATACGTCTTCTTCTTCGCAATGGGATAAAGAAATCCGGTGAAGGAGTGCGCAGCTTCAAAAGGGGTGGTGAAACGGGGACACTTTGTGACCTTGTGCGAAACTGGGACGAACGCTGATAATTTATTGCTTGCTCCCCTCGTCTTTTACTTGAACCGATCTCTCCCCTACTCTCTCGAAAATCAATGTCCAGCGACAACAAGCATTCCGACACCAAGTTTACTACTGACAGGCTGGTTGTGGACTAGAACTAAAAATGGAATTAAGCGAAACTATTAGCTGATTATAGCGCGTGACTAAAGCGAGAGCGTGAGTAATTAGACGTCGGCGGCGTCGCCATCGCCGCGAGACTGGAATGACTATAATCGCTAAAGATAAAATGCAGCCGGTTACGCTACGAACGCATTTTGCGCTTATTAAACATATTTGCCCAGTTATCTAATCGCGTTCGCTTCCACACAGGCGCGTCAACTGCCGCCCGAGTGAATAGTGTAGTGTTTGTTTGATTATGTTGAATGGATGCCATCCGCATTCGAAAATTCCAACCGCACACAAAAGCCGCGCGCATAACTTGATAAGCTATTATAAACTGCACAAAAACCTGAATGGAAAACAAATGCATTTACTATTCAAATCATTTGCATTTTCCATCGCGCAAACAAAATTATGCTGAGACGATAAGAAGATGAGCAGGAGCGATTCGAACTGCAACAATAATTTTATTGTGGTGCGACTAATCTGCCATGGGCTATTTATAATTCATTCAAATATTTCCAACGATGCGCGTATTATCGCATTGCAACAATATTACTGATATTATATTATTTGCATTCCGTAACGTATTTAAGCGCCATCCAGGAAGCGCATGAAATATTCAAATGTGTAATCGTAATTTTCCAATCGGATTCGGAAAAAAATCGCTATGTAGGTAAACGTTAGTTTCTCCCGATCACCATCTGGATATCGCATTTTCGTTGTTTACATTAATGTACACACATATTTCCAACAAACTCCGGAATTTCGCCGTACGCGCAGACGACTCGAATTGTGTTTGTTATAGTGTTGAACTAATATTTGCGCGGCCCAGTTTTTCCGCTCGACGACGTCACTCGAGGCGGAGTTTTGTACATTAAATGAAAAATTTATATGCTCATGCGCTGTGCACTGAGGATAGAATAGAAATTCGTATTTAATACAAAAACACCAACTGGATCTCCACAATTTGTTCGGACAGAAAGAAAGAAGCCTTGGTGGACGAGACGGTGGCAGCGCGCAGAAGTAATGTCGAAATCCACTAAGGCTAAAATGTTTAAAACCTCGCCGCCGTCGCCGACCGAAGCTTTTCACTCTCGCCAAGCTCCACGAAGTACTATTACGCTGCCCCGCCGCCCCCGCCTCTCTTCCAGCTCGCCAACCAACACAGAGATATGTACAAGATGTGGAGCATCGCAGCTTGTAACTACATAAGTACATTGCATCTCCACCAGCTGCGGCTACAACTAAAACTCGCTCCGACTCCCCCCTATCCACCCCCGCTCAGCCCCAGGCGAGAATAGCTAAACGAAAGAAAATTAGAGCGCTCGCGAGTAGAAAGAAGAGGAGGATGGGCCCCATTTTCGGTGAATAGTGGAGTGAAGATGAAAGGAGACAAGATGTTGCAAAGACAAAAAAAACGCGACGATGGGGGCAAACGAAGCGCGTAAGAGGCATTGTGGAAAAAAGCAAAGAGCAGTACGTAGGCGGCGTCCTTTTCCTTTGTTCGCGCTTGCTATGTACTCAAACCCAACTTGTTTCGTTCTCATCTCGCCTCCACGATGGTCTCATTTCACTATTGCGCTTGATTGGGCCTTAAACTACATATCTACCGATCCAAGTTGACTTCATCATCACCCAGAGGTGAGGGGGTTGCCGTTTTTTTTGCCTCTTGTAGTGTCCATTGTCGGTCACTTCACCCGTATTTCCACTCCCCTGTTATAAAGTGCGAAGATGCCTTCCCAGCGTTAAGACGAGGTCAAGGATCATTCAGATATCGATGTAATCAGCCAGCTTATTGTTCCTTCTTTCCACCCGCCTGTCGCACGCATGTTCACCCATTGTTCCCCCTGACGCAAGCGGGATGGTGAAAGAAATCGGGTGCGTGAGAGGGATGCGCGCCGGTTGACCTCGTGCGAACCCAGGCAGGGCAGCAAGCAATATCGCCATAACACACATCGATATTGTTCTATTGGGCTAAACTGGACAAATTGCGCCCAACCCCTAATGGCGGTGGCGGCGGCTCGACCGCAAACCCCGCACATGTACCCGCTGGCGGTAATAAATCTTGACGGATGCTCATATCCAGGTTTGCAATTTAGATCTCCCTTTGGCTTATTGGATTACACGAAATTAGTGAATGTATAAATGGTTTAACAACACGCCCGTCCGCCCGCCCGCACGTCGTTTACAATGTTACTACAGAGGCGCTGCGATGGGCATCGGAGATGGACTTTGGCCTCGCCGACTGCCACGAAGCCAACCGGAAGATGTGTGAGCACACTGCGCACAATGCTCGCCCCGTGCTCGTTATTCATATTCAAATTATGCGCCGCCGAATAAGTATGCCCCCTTTTCTTCTTCTGCGCGTCCGAAAGAGAAAAATATGAGCACAAAGAGCAACAAAGCAAAGACGTCCGGGAGCCGGAGGCAGGGCAGGCAGCAGCATCCCACCAATCCCATTTT
>JARJDR010004391.1:0-16070 GCA_030264135.1 Myllaena sp. GC000078 | reverse complement strand
TTTGATAACAGTTGGTATCACGGTGCAATCACCCGAGTGGAGGCCGAGAACATGCTGCGAGTGTTGCGCGAGGGCAGCTTCCTGGTGCGCAACAGCGAGTCGACCAAACAGGACTATTCCCTATCCTTGAAGTAAGCTCTTTTTGCTTGCCTTTCGCTTTTTGCTTAGCTTCTAATCGCTTTGTGCAGAAGCGCACGTGGCTTTATGCACATGCGCATCCAACGTGATGAAACCACCACGTCGGCGGCAGCAGCGACACATACCGGAAGTGGGCGCGCTTACATCCTCGGGCAATTCAGCAAGCCGTTCGACTCGATACCGGAGATGATCCGGCACTTTTCGCTCAACGGCCTGCCGATCCGCGGCGCCGAGCACATGTGTCTCATCCAGCCGGTGATTGCGCAGCTATTGTGATAGCGCGTCACACAACAGCTAGAAAACCGATGATAAGCGTTACAACCAGGTAAAATTAAGCATAGGATCAAACCGTATTGAAGTGACTGATCGACACGTCCAATTACAATTAGGACCGTTTTTGTGCAATCGATTTCATTGATTTTTCCAAGTGCAATAACAGTGTGTGGGCTCTGCGTTGAGGAACACACGGAATTTTGCATATTTATATAAGTGGCTTCCAGTAATGAATAAATCAAATGTGCGAATACGATTCGACACATACATACACAAAAAAAAAAAAATGTGTCGCACGTGCGAAAAAAACAAAAATGGAATGCGATGTGAGAATGTTGGTGTTTAACCGTTAAATAATTAGTTCGATATTACGTACTTAGGTATTCATCAACATTCTTAAAATTTTACATTGTTTTATTACTTAATTGTGGTTAATTTGCATTTGTTAAAATAACCATATGAAATATGGACACGAAACGAAATTCTATCTCATTTATTACGAATTTGCCAAAGATGACTGTGAAGAATATGTTAAATTTAATTTTCTATGGAGTTCTTTTGCGGATTAACTTGTTTTATAAGGTATTTATTACGATTGGATTTGGCAGGAATACAAACAAGAGAAATGAAAAGGGCGTCGTAAATCGGCACATGGATTGCGATTTTAAAGGATTTTAGACCATAGATCAATGTCTAGGTTTAGTTTAAATCTGAAAAAAAACACTATATATACAAGAAAGTATGATGATATATGAAGATATGAAGATAATGAGTATAAATTTACAAGTTGAAGAAATCCAGCGAAGAATCAAGCAAAGTAATTGGGTTATAATATAATATTATGAATATATTTATCGATTTCCATTGATTATTAATCGATATATTAATATGAACGATTGTAAAGGGCTCAAATTAATTCAATGGACGATTTGATGATTGGACGACTATCAAGTTGATTGGCGTGGAATATGCACAGAATTCTAATTATGATAAATGAAAAAGAATAAACGACTTTCGTAATTGTATATAGAGGAAGTGAATGCGGAAATAAAACAGAAGAATGACGAAACCCTCATTTGATAATCAGATGAACGATTTACAGCGCCAGCATCAGCAGTTCTAAAGGTAGGTACATTGATTCAGCATAAAAATCTCTAGTAAATTGCTTTATTCATGGTAAAATTCACATCAAAACCTAACGATGCGCGCTAGAATTATCAAAAATTTCATTCAACGCATTCCCTATGTTGATTGTAGCTGCTAGATTACGTGTATAAAAATGTACAGCAATACTTTTTGTTGTTGTTGTTGTTGTAAATACCAAATATCACAGTTAATTCGTATTAAATTACTTACGACGAAATAATACAAAATGCACACCATTGTCCCAGTCATGCGCACTCGTTTTTTGGGTATTGTTTTCATTCATATAAGTAGATAATGGTATTTCGTGTTTCCTACAATTACTAGTTAACTAAAGCACGTGCATTCGATGATAGATAATAAAATTTTGATCTGATAAATACAATAATTCAAAATCGCAATAAATAATCTTCAATAAATTTTCAATATACAAAAGATAAATAAGTGGAATGTAACTTTCATCATGATTTGGCTTTGAGTTTGTTTTGCGTTTGCTTACGTAATTTGTTTTACTCACAGGGCACTCTGCTTGAGTTTGAGCACCGGCCAGAAGAGCAACGCCGCACCGGTGATGTAGGTGACCTTAGCGCCGACGCTCCAGAAGGCGATGCTCGCGAAGATCGGGCCAACCGCGCGCGCTAATGCGCCCAACGACCGGAAGATACCCATCACCGTGCCCTTTTGCTGCACTCCGCCAAAGTTCGATGCCATCACCATCATGCACGGCACCACCATTGCTGTCGCTGTAAATTTAACCATCATTTAACTCTTTCTTTCTCAATCTTAAAGTCGGTTCTTACAAATGGCGAATAGAAGTAGCCCCAGATAGAGGACGTAAATATTATCGGCAATCCCAACCAAGATAAAACTGGGAATAATCAGCCATAGGCCGCCAACGGCCGTCGTTTTATTCTGCTCCGGTTTCAACCGACGTATATAACCGCCCTGCATCAGAGCCATCGTCACGCCGATCACGAAGAACATCCAGCCCTGCTGCATGCTCGTGTAGTGAAAGACGTGGTGCGTGAGGAAGGTGAGCGTAAATTCCAACCCGCTGTAGATAAACAGGTAGACAAAGTACACCAAGCCGAGCGTACGCAACTTTTGCACATCGCCTGGAGGGAGGTCGGTAACCGTCGAGAATTGGAAGATTTTTCTCGTGTCGATGAGTGCTTTGGCGTTGTCGAGACTCTTCCACAAGCTTTTAGCGCGTTTCTCTTCTGGTAGACTCTCTTTGAAGCAGGTGTAGAAGAAGACCAAGTCGGCAACGGCGAGGAGGACTGCGAAGCTCGCGGGCACCACGAACCAGTTGCCGGTGCGCGTTTTTGCCCACACGGCGAAACCGGCGCCGATCAGTGGGCCGATGATGAAGCCCAATGAAAAGGCAATACCCACCAAAGCCTAGTCAACAATTCACTTACTTATAATCTAGTGTTTGAAACATTTATCTAGGGAGGGACTTACCATTCCCTTGCCGCGCGTTTGCATACTGGACACGTCGGTGATGATCGCCATGCTCAGCGACACATTACCCTTGCTAAGCCCGCCGATGAAGCGCGCCACGATGAAGAGGAAGAAGTTGTGCGAGAGCGCCCACAGCACATACGACCCGGCGATGCCAATCTACATAAACTGCTGGTAAGTAATCGTGTTGCTTCCACGAAAAACGAAGAACACGCTTAACTTACCAAACAAGCAAGCATTACACGTCGCCGTCCGAGCACATCGGAGACGCCGCCGACAATAGGCGACGCGACAAACTGCAGAAAGCTAAACATCGAGCCGAGGAAGCCACCAAACAGCACCGAATTGTACTGATCGGGCGCGCCCACCAACTCCTGGAAGTACTGCACCTTCCCCGAGAGCCACGCGTACAAACCCAGCGGGTCATTGTGGCGATAGTGGTCGAGCAGCGACGGGAGCAGCGGCAGGATGAGCGTGAAGGCGAGCAGATCCAGGAGGAGCGAGGCGAAGACCACGTAGACGGTCGGATGAACTTTCTCCGCTTTGGATGCACTCATTTTATGCAGAAGACGATTTAGAAACAAGAACAACCGCGGACTAACACGACGCCACGTGCATTGGCTTGGCAGTGGTAGCGAATGGATGCGATACGAAAGCACTTTCTAATTTTTTCGCGTTCAAGAAGTATGGGAAGTATGCGAGGTTTCTGGGCCAACCCAACCGCCGACCGACCGGTTTGGTATTTCGTCGATTACGACCGACTTTTACTTTTATCGACACGCATTTTTATGGAGCCAGCCAGACCCAGACACTCCTCGTCGCGTCGTCGGCGGTGTGGTCAAATATTGAATATTTTTACAATCTTACTGCATTTTATTCAGTGATAAATCCTCGGTTTGGGTTTTATTATGGCCTTGGAAAATGGAAAACATGGCCACACACGGATACTATGAAACCCGGCATTTTGATAGGTGTGATGGTTGCCCTGACAACCTGATTATTTTATTACTGGCGCATGCAAATTGCCATCGTCTTGCGTCTTGCGCTAAGGACAAGAATGGCGTGTTGCGCGAACAATAGGCGGCCATCTTTCAAAGGCCAGATGATCGTCCGCCCTCCCTGCCCGCCCGCCCTCCCGCAAAAGAACGTGAATGGTGACAGTTTGCGAAAGTAATGCTCGCATCGGCGGTATCATAATCCATCTGGCCCGTATTCGATGGCAATTGCTACGTTATTCATATCGATTCAATTAGCACATGCGGGCCCGCGGGTAGACGTTGACAAGATTGTTTGCGTGCACTGAGACAGAAAGCAAGAGAGAGAAAGAGAGATAGTGTTGGGTTGGGGGCAGGCAGCCGCCGTTGCCGCCGTTCACCGCCGTCTGCCGCCGCCGGCACGGACGGGAGTCGTGCATGCGACGCGCTCGAATGTGGGTCGTCATCGCCGTCCTCGTCGTTGAGCTCGCTGGTTTTGCTTCGCGGCGAACAATAACAAAGCGATAATAATACATCCCCGCGTGTGTGTTTGTGTATGTGCGTAAGTGCGTTTGGTACGCGATACAACGAAAGTGCGCCACGATGTCCGAAAGCATCGAGGTGCAGACGCTGCATGTGACCAAGTCGAATCTGACTGCAATCTCCGACAGCCCCATCACCGATCCGGCTTCGGCGTCGAAGGTAAAAACTCAACCGAAACCCCTCGCCCCCCTCGTCACGTTAATCTACGTTGCAAAGCTATATGCTCATCAAACACCCAAAAAAAAAAAACAAGCGGCCGCGCTCATATGGTGGTAGTGTTCGATTTTGTGCACGCGGGCGTAAAAAATTCGGAACGTAAAAACATAGCGCCCCATTCCATCCATCCCTCCCACGCGCGAAGGTGGTGTAATTACGTAAAAGGCATCGAACGAACGATGGTGGGCCCGATGCGCGAAATGTATGTTTGTATGTTTTGCGCCCACCTAACCTGAAACTGTTGCCATTTCCTCCCCTCGTCCTTCGTCGCGCCACCCTCCGCCCCTCTTCTTTTGGGAATCGACCGGGCCGGTGCGGCGCGCAGGGGTTCGTAGACCCTCTTCGGAGATCACTCATCTACGATTTACTCGTTAAGCACTTTAATCATCACTTAATTACACTTGGCGCACTTGATTAGTGATTGATTATTAAGTAGGCATGCAATCAGACTGTTGATTCATTTGCGGCGGGTGTGTACTTATAAGCGTTTCCGATTTGATAATGCACTTGAAATTCATTTTGTTTTTGCGATATGACGAACGCCAGCAACAATGTGCTTATCACTCGTGCGACGCTCACGCAGAAGGCGATTACATAAACATGATAATAACGTGAACGGCGCGCACTTGCGAATTGCACGGCGCCTCAGCCGCACACACGCGTCGTCGGGTTCCCCAGCGGAAAAACGTGAGAGTGGTGTGCAGCACGTGCTCAGCAGATATTTTCCGCACTTCCCGCCACCCCGATTACGAGCGTGATTATGTCGCCGACGACCAACAGCGTTTCAGCAGCGGTAAATACATTTCAATGCTTTCTAATTTGAATCCTGAGAGTGGATGTGTGAGTTTTTTTTACGTAAGTGTTTTGTTTCTCTTTCGCCGGAACGAAAATATACTTATATGAAAAGCCTTGCGCAATGCGATTATAAATTAGAGCAACCGCGGCCGCTGCGTGCGTGGCGGATTTATCATTGTTTAAACCTAATTGTCGCACATCGCATCAAGGTTGTTGCCGGCATCTAATTTAATTTAAATTTAAATTTAGTTTATATGCGAGGAACAAATATTGACCAACCTTTTTACATTAGTGATTAAAGTGTGAGTTGGAAGACTCAGACTGTCAGCTTTATCGACGCGCCATGTAATTACATGTAATTGACGCTAATCGACAGCGAAAACGTTTTGTTCCCATTCAATCATGTTCCCATCTCTTTAATGTTATGTTTCTCGTTGCAATTTGTCTCGATTTGTACTATGTTTTGTTTCGTTGCAATGTTTAAATCGTCGCGATGAGTGATTTCAACTTTCAACAGCCCTTCCACACCATTCCATGCCGCCATCCATAAATAATATTGATTGTTTTACAATTGACCACGAATGTCGCACCAACAATCGAACGAACGTAAAACATGCGAAATGTGTTGTTGTTCTGTTGCCGAAGACTAAATCTGATCTTATATATTTGTTGTTCAAAGGGCTTGGAAGGAGCGAATAGCTTCGTCGGTCAAAGAAAATTGGTAAGATACATGTTTTGCGAATATGTATGCTTTACCGATTGCCGAAAGAAAGAAAGTGTTGAAGAAACGTAAAACTTAAGACACGAATTGGTAATATTGTAATAATGAACTTGAGTCGACTTAAGACGAACAAATTTGATTGGCCAGTGTTGTTTCGCATAACATGCGTCTTTTGCTAAATGAAATAAGCAATCAATCCAAATTTATTTGTTTTCGATCATTTAATACATGTTGTTTCATGCAAAACGTAGCCCACTGGCAATCATCAAAAATTTTTGATCAATTTTGTGGTTATTTGTTCTTTCTATTTATGTTACCATAAGTCATGTCTTTTGTTATTGATGTCGTTGTTGTTGTTGTTGTTGTTGTTGTTGTTGTTGTTGATGCAATGTAATAACCGTAGAGAGCGAATTTGTGTTAATGGCGCTTTTATTGACGCTTCTTGAACGTGATTGTTTTCTCATTGCCTTTTTATAGCCAGTGAATTATAAGACAATTTATCATCAGTAAGGATTGCCTGTGTTTTAAAATTTGCTGGCTGTAGAACCCATTTGGATTGCTATCATTTCCACGAACATTAATTATTTCGCATCTTCTCTTATCTCAGCCATAAATGTATCACAATACGTATGTAATATCCGTCGTGTATGTGTGTATGTGTATTATTTGATGAGTTTAGCGAGAGCCTTATTAGAACAAGCGGCGAGTCTAGATAATGATTGTCGGCGTGTATATATTTATCATTTGACTCGACTCCATCCATCACCTGGTTTATGATGCCAAAAACTGTACCCCTTTTCATAGGACAATAAAACGTCGGGGGCTTTAAAGAAATCCAGCCGCTACCGCAGTCGTTCGCTGTCGGCGTCTTCAACCGATTCGTACAGTTCAAGTAAGTCGCCAGCATCCGGTTTTTGTTTCGTTTTCTTGGTCATTGTTGTTTTGCGACCCACACCCTTTCAAATTCTCACTTTGGTTACTGAAAATGTTTACGTTTTTTATACGGGGTTGATTTCGTTTTGCGTCTATTACAAAATTTATTTTGGGGATGGTTTTTGAGCAAAGCGCGCACTGACTGAACGAAACGCGTCGTCGCCGCACAACATTTCTAGCTTCGTGTACAGGAAGCAGCTCCGAAGACGATGACGTGTCGCCGCGTGAAAAGATCCAAAAGAACACCGCCGGCAGCGCCGACTTTTGCGTGCGCAACATTGCGCAGCACCTCTTCGGGCGGCGCGAGATTGAGATCGCCGAGCAGGAAATGCCGGGCATTATGGCGCTGCGGAAGCGCGCCGGTGATGACAAACCGCTGAAGAACGCAAAGGTGATCGGCTGCACACACATCAACGCGCAGACGGCGGTGCTCATCGAGACCCTAGCCGCGCTTGGTGCGAGTGTGCGCTGGGCAGCGTGCAATATCTATTCCACTCAGGTAAAAACAAGACGAAATGGCGGTGGCGGCGGGTATTTGCAGCGTCTTTTGCTGCGCAGAACGAAGTGGCGGCGGCGCTCGCCGAAGCCGGCTATCCGGTGTTTGCGTGGCGCGCCGAGACCGAGGAGGACTTCTGGTGGTGCATTGACAAATGCATCAACGCCGAGAACTGGCAGCCGAACATCATCCTCGACGATGGCGGCGACGCCACGCACCTGATGCTCAAGAAGTATCCGGCCATGTTCAAAATGATCAAGGGCATTGTGGAGGAGAGCGTCACTGGCGTGCATCGCTTGTATCAGCTGTCCAAGTCGGGCAAGTTGAACGTGCCGGCGATGAACGTCAACGATTCGGTGACGAAGACTAAATTCGATAATCTGTACAGTTGTCGCGAGTCAATTATCGATAGGTACATCCGTTTTCCCTGTCCAAAGCGCATTTCTTTAACGGGCTGGTTGGTCTGTGTGCAGTTTGAAGCGGTCCACGGATGTGATGTTCGGCGGTAAGCAGGTGGTCGTCTGCGGGTACGGTGAGGTGGGCAAGGGTTGCGCGCAGGGTTTGCGCGGCGTCGGTTGCATTGTCTACGTGACGGAAATCGATCCGATCTGCGCGCTGCAGGCAAGGTATGTGCCAACGACCTTGGCCCTGAATACCATCCCTTTTCCTCGCCCCTCGGCCTTATAAAGTGGGTGTTCTTTATGACAACCCTTAGCATGGACGGTTACCGTGTGGTGCGACTGAACGAGGTCATTCGCAACGTGGACATTGTCATCACGGCGACGGGCAACAAGAATGTCGTCACACGCGAGCACATGGACAAGATGAAGAGCGGCTGTATTGTGTGCAATATGGGTCATTCGAACACCGAAATCGATGTGGTTGGTTTCCTAAGCTTTTTACCCTTTTTTTGGGGTTCATGGTTGTCTTTCCGAGTAGAATAGCCTACGCACCACAGACCTGACGTGGGAAAAGATCCGCTCGCAGGTTGACCACGTCATCTGGCCGGATGGCAAACGCATCATCCTCCTAGCCGAAGGCCGGCTGGTGAACCTTAGCTGCTCGTCGCTGTCGTCGTTTGTCGTGTCGATCACATCCGCCACGCAGGCGCTGGCGCTCATCGAACTATTCAATGCGCCGCCCAATCGCTACAAATCCGATGTGTATCTGTTACCAAAGAAGATGGGTATGAAAGGGTTCCACTTGTGTGACGGGCAGTGATTCATGTGGTTACTGCTTGCAGACGAGTACGTTGCGACGCTGCACCTGCCGACGTTTGATGCACACCTCACGGAGCTCAGCGACGACCAGGCTAAGTACATGGGTCTGAACAAGGCCGGCCCTTTTAAGCCCAACTACTATCGGTGAGTAAGAGTGTTATTTGAATGTGCGCGCGCGTGCACCTCGGCCAAAGTCATTCCATATGCTGTTGTTGTCCGGCTCGATCCGCCAACCAATTGTGTTTCTGCGGACCATTATTATTCTGTGTGATTTGGTTTCGTGTTTGATTATGATTTCTTTTCTTGCCTTTTTACAGATATTAGCATATGCACATTACTAGATCTGCATCAATGTCGGTAGCGGGCTTTGATTCGCAATTTGTTTTTAGCCAGCGGCGAACGCGCGAGTTCAATTGATTTGCGCAATCGATTCGCTTCCGAAAAGTGTGACGAGTGTGACGAGACGAGATTAAACAACAAAACAAAACTGTTTATATACATTACTAATATATAATATATTTGATCGTTAACTATTATAAACCTAATGGTAAGATTGCGATGATGCTACGATTGTTATCGAAATCAAAAATTTTTGACGCAAGCGGTGGATTATGCAATCCACTCACGTATTTTGATTGGGTTTTCGATTAGGTAGGCGCCGTCGATTGAGTTTTTATTGTTTTTGCCAAGCAGCGATTCGGACGCGTGCATCTACAACAATGATAATAATGATAATAATAGTTATAAAACAATTCGCATCCTACTCGTTAAGATACCAACCAACCACACAGGGTGACATTGTGCAAATGTTGTGTTTGCAGAGCAAAGTTCTCTCGAACGTGCTAAAAGCGAACGAGATGAGTGATCGCTTCATAAAGCGAAATAAAAATGAAATACCAATTCATATTATAATAATACAAACCAAAACCAGAAAAGGAGAGTAAGAGAGAAAGAAAGTTGCGAGTGTGCAAGGAGCGGATGTTGTTATTTGTAATACACGTGTAAATAACAGAAATAGTTTTGTACCTGTTCACGAATAAACCGAACGAAGATATTGGACTCACGCGAAGGAGCTACACACGGAGGACGTGATGCCACGCATTCAATGATCATCATGATAATGATAATGGTCCTCGTGCTAACATAAGAAGAAGGTAATTCAAGTTGTAGATATAGATATAATAGCGCGCGCTTTGTATAAAAAAAAGAACAATCTATCTCTAATTAAGACTGCCATGTGCGTGAACGAACGGATGGAATTTCCGTTTTTGTTATATTTCTGTCGGCAAACAAACGAAATGGAGATGGGAGAAGAAGAACATTATTTGGGGCGCACGCGAAAAAACACAATGTTTGAAAAAGTGCGTATTTGTTTTCGTTGTCATCGTTATATCATTTCATTATTGTTGCTAACACGAATTTTACCGCGTTGACGATGCTTGAGTGAATGCGATTGTAATTAATGCGATGCTTCGAGATTAGTGGCGAAATGGCGTGGAAAGCGAGTATTCAAATTGTTACTTAAATTAGTCGTATAAATATAAGTGCAAAGAAAGAAACTAACATTAGTGGGGTTTACTCATTGTCAGTAGGCAATTACGAGCCGAGTGCGCGCGGACAACACACATACACGCAAGAAAAATTACGCAATGGGATTTATATTTCTTATTTCTTGTTACGTCTTGTTTTCGTAAACAGAATGATTATCTCTGGATGATCAATACAACTATTTAATTGATACTTTTCCTTCTTGCACTGCTAAGTTGTGGGTATTACCACATTTTCATATTTTATTTAGTCAATTAGCGACGTTCTAGTTCAATTTTAAGTACGTTTTAAGTGCGGGAGGGGCGGACGGAAAGCAAGCTTTAGTTAAAAGATAAAGTCAATAATATCAAAATGTATAAAAAACGTATAGACAGCGTAAAAACTATAGTGAAAAATCAGTATATTGAAACAGTTCAATGTTAGGCCTAAACAACTTGCATCACATCAAATGTTGAAGAGGATATCACGCCGAATTTTGATTTTTGATTTCATTGTGATGATAATGAATATAAATACAATGTTAACGACAAGACGAATTATAAAACGAAACGCATCATATTTCACATTGGAATTTCTGTATTTGTATTTATCCTAAAAATCCTACATTTATTGCGACATACGAATGATACACACACATAAACCATGTTCCCTGTGCTACCTACTCAGAAGAGAGAGCTAATACCGCTCTACACCGGAAATGACTGGACGGACGCATTTGGACTCATTTTTACCGCGTGCCATGCGCACCCGCATCGCCTTCAACAAACATCGAATCGGTGCGCGCTATCAGCGAAGCCTCGCGATACACGGTACGCAGATCCAGAACAGATGAGCGTCCCTCGGGCGAGACCTGTCCATCATCGCTGCGTTGTTGCCGGAAGCGCGGATCGGCGGGTGTGCCGACTTCGTTCATCACCGGCCGATTGTTGCACACCGCGCGCCGCCAGCGTTGTTCCAGAAATTCGCGATTCTCGCGGTTCGCCGCCTGCGCCTGCGTTATCGCCTCCAGGTTGATCAGCTCCGGTCGCGGTTGCTGCAGCACGCGTGGTCCTAGCGGAATTTCAAATAATAAGGGTGAGTTTGAATGGGAGGATTGGGTTTGGTTTTTTTACCACGTGTGATTCCATCGCCTGTCTTAATAGTATTGCCATCATGCGATGTGCGTAACTGCCGACGACGCACCAGTTCGGTGGGGTTGCACAGGTAATCAGGCAGGTGCGGCGCTGGTCCCGGATGCATCGAACGTGGCAGCGACAGAGTGCGGCGGTGGAAGGTTATTCCACTTCCGCCGCCGCCATTATTCCATTCGGGCGACAATGGCCGCAAGGATTCCCTTGAGCGACGAGGCGTTTGCACCGTTTCGATGCGTTCTTCAAACGGGAGTGGTGGCGAAGGAGGACCAGGAGCGGGAGTCGCAAGAGCGGGAGGTGCAGGAGCAGGATCAGCAAGAGCAGGAGACTGAGCTGGGGTCTTCATCCGCAAGGATTCCCTTAAGCGACTACGTGAAGGCTCTGCTTCGATACATTCCTCAAGCGGAAGTGGTGGCGAAGGAGCAGCAGGAGCGAGAGCAGCAGGAGCAGGAGGCGGAGCCGCGGTCTTCACCCGCAAGGATTCCCTTGAGCGACTACGTGTAGGCTCCGCTTCGATACATTCCTCTGGCGGAAGTGGTGGCGAAGGAGAAGCAGGAGCGGGAGTCGCAAGAACAGGAGCAGCTGGAGCGGGATCAGCAGGAGCAGGAGGCGGAGACGGAGCCGAGGTCTTCATCCGCAAAGATTCCTTTGAGCGACTACGTGTAGGGTCCGCTTCGATACATTCCTCGAGCGGAATTGGTGGCGAAGGAGAAGCAGGAGCGGGAGTCGCAAGAGCAGGAGGAGCAGGAGCGGGAGCAGCAGGTGTAGGAGCCGGGGTCTTCATCCGCAAGAATTCTCTTGAGCGACGAAGCATATCCACAGTTTCGTTGTATTCTTCGAGCGAGAGTGGTAGCGAAGGAGGTGCAGGAGCGGGAGCAGCAGGAGCAGGAGGCGGAGGCGGAGCCTTCATCCGCTGATTGCTGCTGCAAGGGTCGCGCCGTGGAATGCGCGTTGCCAGCGGCTGCTGCACCTGCTGCACCGTCACCACCGCACTCGCTGTCGCCGGCATAATAGTGAGCGTACTATTGTAGATCGTCGTCTCGCCTGTGGGGTAGTGCTGCACGCCGTAATGGCGTCGCAGCACATCGGGTGGGTATACGGCTACGCCCACGCTGGTGCTGTGGCACAGCCCGCCGCACGACGTTGTCTTGGTGGCTACCGCCGCCGCCGCCGCCGCCGCCCGCGTTGTCTTCACTGTCTGCGTTCCCCGGCTGCGCAGCACGGTCGTCCGCGACGGTGGGCGGCGCAGCGCGTACGGGGTGTACGGAATTTCGCGCAACGCCAGCTGAAACACGCTCTGTATGATGGTCGCAATGTACGCGATATCCGCCAATTGGCTGGGATCCAAAGGGTTCTCGGTGACAAGTTCACTCGCAATTTTATACAAGAATTTTGCGCCCATATCGGGTCGGTTAGCGCTCGCTAGACACTCTTTTAGAAATTTTGACAGTTACCGGAAACAGACGGAGAAAAATCATCAACACTCACCTGTATTGGCATGATGACAGTTATTCTTGGCAACGGTGGAAAACAAGCGATGTTTTGGTGGCTGAGACGGCGTCGGCGACGGTGGTAGTGGCGGTGACGATGCTCGGCAAGAATCATGCACGCTCAGCCACGACTCGACCTTATCTAAATATTGGGAAACGCTGCTATCGTCACCAAGTGCTAAACGCGGCGTGGACACCTCCGAACTTTCCGACGTGGAAGAACTCATCAGTGCAATGGTGGCAATGGCGCTATAGTCACCTCTGGCGAGGTTGTCCTTTTCGTCTTGTTCGTGCAAATCCGGCGATGGAATGCGACGCACCATGCTATCGGGTGGGCTGGGTGTGCTTATTCTGCCTTGCGGTGTATCTTTGTGGCCTACGCTTGCAATCGATTGAATAACGCTGGACATGTTGGACTGCTTCACTTTCTTCTCTTTCACTAACATTTCCTTTGCACGTGTTTGTCCGCATTGCGAGACACGATCTTCAGCCGCATGCGCTTCGGTCACCAGCGTCGAATTCGAGTTGATTTTGATCAGAGTCGGGCTGGAGCGCATAAACAGACGTGAGCGAGTCGGTTGTGGCTCGGCTGGTTCTGCTGTTACTGCAGTGGAGGATTCGTACTGAAATTTTACATTTGGGTAAATCTTCTTGAATTCCATTTCCATCTGCTCGCGTTTCTCTCTTTGCCGCTTTTTCTCGTTTTCCTCCCGTTTCCGTTTCTCTTCTTCTTTCGCCCGTTGCAGGCGTGAGCGAGTCGGTTGTGGTTCGGCTGGTTCTGCGGTGGAGGACGCGTACCGAAATTCTACATTTGGGTAAATCTTCTTAAATTCTATTTCCATCCGCGCGCGTTCCTCTCTTCGTCGCTTGTCAGCTGCCTTTTCCTCCCGTCTCCGGATCTCTTCTTCTTTCGCCCGTTGCTCTTCTATTTTTTCCCGTTTCTTCTTTTCCCACCGCGCTATCCTTTTTCCTGAGACACGATCAAAGAACCACTCAATTTTCTCTGACAACTGACTTTCCGTTTGTTGGCTGGCATCATTCTCCTTTTCCAATTTGACGCCCATCAATGCGTTGCGTTTAAGGTAGTCAGATTTGATTAACTCCTTAAACCTTCTAACCTGCTGCGGAGGGTTGGGACTGGAGGTGGAAGTCATCAAATCCGAATCCTTAACCCATGCATTCATATCAAATCGCGAGTATGTTTTAACAATGTGTGGGACGTGAAGATTTATTGGTTCAGAAACGGTTTTCCGATTTATAAGGCTCCATTCAGGGAAAGGTTCTCCAATACACAAATGGCTGGGTTGACAAGTCACCGTTTCCCGACCCACATTATCCGTCTTTCTATCACTTTGCTTTTTCATCTTTTTCCGTCGGTGCTTCTTTTTGGCTATAATACTGCGAATGGATGAAGACAGACTGGCATCACCTGACCGTTTTTTAGAGCGATACAAATGAATCACCTTATGATCCGTCTCACTCGTGACCTCTGTAATTGTCACTTCTTTGCCATCCCCCATGTCCTGTATATAATGATAAATAATTTCCGTTTCTTCTCTCTTGTTACAGTCCGCATCACCCATCTGCGTTCCTTCCGCACAAACCCTCTTCCCTTGCCTAACATCCGTCGATTGACTCGTATCATTCCCCAAATCCTGCACTTTCACCACCTTTCTCACACCCTTATCATTCCGCCGCATCTTCCGGCGATACTCATGGATCAACTTTAACTGCGCGGAAGTTTTCAGTCCCGGCGTCAACTGCAACCGATTCACCAGCTCAATCCGTTCCACCTCCGTCAAGAACAACAGCTGCACCTCCTCGAACTCAATCTCGGGCGCCAGTTGCAGCTTGCTGCGGACGCGCGTGAAGCGCAGCGGCTTCTCATCGATGCGCCACTGCGGCGGGCAGCAGCAGCACGCACAGCAACAACAGCAACTACAGCAGCAGCAACGCGAACTATTGATACGCATGTTATTCAGATCGCTGGCGCCCTTTTGTTTTCGCACGCGCACACGATGGTGGTGCGAGCGGTGCGCGATTGCCATGCACTCGTCGGGGTTGACCTCCACGTCGTATTGGCGCGCCGCCTCCAAGGCGGCCGCTACCTGCCGTCGCCGGTATCGCATCAGGAGCGCGCGGAGTGCGTGATGCGCGTGCAGATCGGTTGCGCTGCAGTACTGCCGCACGCAGCGGCCGCCATGCGCGCTCCACGTCCGCCCCGCCGCCATTGCCGTGTCGCTCTGGTAGCGGCGCACGCGGCCGTCACAGAGATTTAGCTTCATCGCACGCCGAAAGGATAAGCACTCACGTGGAATTTCGTTCATCGCAACGGTACAGGTGTGCTGTGCGTCACTCGCATGACAACTGACATAGTCGGCGACGTTTGCGTTGCACGGCGAGGAGATGACGTTTTGTGTGTTCATCGGTTGTGTGCCTGTATCAATAAGGACAGGTTGTTCATGTTTGGATTGTACGAGAATGATATCATTCTCCAACCTTAAGGTTTGCAGCGCGATGTCTTGTTGGTGAATGACCAGTTTAAATTTTGTTGAATTACTGGTAGCTTTACAAGGTTTTTTTAGTTTACGTGATTCGGATTGCGGCTCTTGAGAACGTTTGCGTTTCAAGTTGACATTTGATTTCTTTTGAACATATAAACCATTTCGGTATAGTTTTAAAACAACTGGATGGTGTTTTCTAGAGGTTTTCTTAGGACAGAGGTGTATTTCGGTCTGTGGCTGATTGTGAGTCTCTTCATGATTTTGATCGGCAATACTCAATATTTGAATAGTTTCCAATTTGAGACTAGGATGGTTTTGTGTCTGTTGACCTACTTCACACTTCCGGAGATGCATTCGGTAGTAACATTGAGTGTGTTGAGTAACACCTCTTATAGAGTCCGTTTGTGCCTGGTTGGAAGACTTCTGCACAAGCAGTTGCTGATCGGTTATATTCAATATTTGAATAGTTTCCGATTTAAGAT
>JARJDR010004383.1:0-14372 GCA_030264135.1 Myllaena sp. GC000078 | reverse complement strand
GCTAGGTTCCAATTGGGAAGCAATACATTTAACATAGAAAGGAGCGGGACGCCAATTAAGTGTGTGTATGGACAACATGTACGTATTTATACATTTTCCGCGAAATGTTTCTGTTTCTGTGTCTGGCTGCAGTTAAAGCACCGAAATTTCATCAGGCAATCATCGAAGAGCGCAAAGTTATAAATCAACGAGAGTGTTTGTTCTCTTATTACTCATTGTTGCTGTTTGTTGGTCGGTTAGTGGACACGGACTAAATTAACAAGTGTGTATATATAATATTCATATAAATACATAATTATAGAGAAGAAGTAAAGGATGATAGTGAGGAAAAAATGGAGAAGAAAGGTTCTTGAAGTTTGGGTGGGATGCAAATCGCTATCATAAACGCACCTAATGTAACTCAGTACAAGTAAGGGTAAAATATGTCGTAATGTAGTAGTAAGATAAAAAAAAGTTACTAATCAATTACAAGAAAAATAATGGCACTAGCATTATATATGTAATATTTTCGCCGCTCGTCCCCCGCGCGCATTACTGCTCTCCGCTATTGTTCTCCTTCTCCTTAATATTACTATGTTTTTTATTGTTTTCGTCTTGCGATCCTGATGCGTTGGGAGGATGTGCGCGTGGCTGGTGGTTTCATTTATAATGTCTTTCCTTGGGTGTGAATCGGCTTCTTCTTCTTCTTCTTTTTGCTCTCGGTTTGCATGTTTACGACATCGCTTCCTTCCACCCGACTTAACTTCCTGCTACCGCGCACGCGCATGCATGTTTATCTTTCCGCTGAGGCACACCACTTGCGCGCACATGTTTTTAAAAAACTGGATGGCTGCTGCACTGCCGTACGCACACACAAACACACTCGCCCTCCCGATACGAAAACGCTGGTTTTACTGGTACGCTCTCAGAGTTCAGTGTTCGATCATGGTACGTTAATTTTCTCCTTTTTAAAATATGCTCTGCATTGTGTGTTTGTTTCTTGTGTGTAAGTGAGGACTCGAAGTTTATCACATTGGATGACAGATTGGCAATAGAATCGCGTAAATAGAAAACCAATTCACTCCTATCACTATGGCACTGCGTTCGTTCGTGTCTTTTATCTCGCGCGAGTTGGATCATCGCGTCCGCACGATGCGATCGCGCGCCGGCCCTTATGAGTTCCAATCGTTGAGACGCGTCCGCTTCAGCATGGGCCCGCCGTCATAGTCGGACGTGGGCGGCCCGGCGCCTCCACCACCGCCTCCACCCCCACCGCAACCTCCCGGCGAGGGCATATTCGTCGGCGTGACGCTG
Source organism: Myllaena sp. GC000078 (assembly GCA_030264135.1). Lineage (NCBI taxonomy): Eukaryota > Metazoa > Arthropoda > Insecta > Coleoptera > Staphylinidae > Myllaena > Myllaena sp. GC000078. Next base: position 13,079 of record JARJDR010004383.1, on the reverse strand, counting down.
CCATGCGTCGGCGTCAGCTGCCCAGCAGAACTGGGCCGCGTGTGGTGGCCGTGCTGCACCAGATTCAGCGTGCTGTTGAGCGTATGATGCAGGTGATGTTCGCGTGGCGGCGATAACGGTTCGCTTTTGATCTTCACCGAATGCGGCGACGCCGATGCGGACGCTGAGGGTTGCTGCTGCTGCGGCGGTGGTGTGCTGCTGGAGACGGCAAGGTGCGGCAGACCGGAAGCACCACCGCCGTGCGCCGACATCGACGTAGGGAGTTGATGGCCCGGCCACGAGATCTGATTCAACGTGATATCCTGCCCAACCAGTCCGGTGCTAAAGTCCTGCGGCGCGAACGTCGCCAGCGGCGGATACAGGCTCGGATTCTGGAACATCAAAAGAAAGGCGCACACCCCGAAGGCGGGGCGACCTCAATCACAGCGGTCCGCTTGCATTGAGTTGGTAGTTACCTCTCCGTAGTGCATGTCGTCGGCGAGGCTGTTTGGTATGACAACGCGCAGATTGGCGCGCGGCGTCGGCGAATGCTGCTGCTTGTGGTGCTGTTGCTGCTGCTGCTGCTGCTGTTGTTGTTTAGCGGCGCCGGGGCCGGGACTGGGTCCCGGCGACGGGGAGCCGCCCATCGGTGACGCCGAGTTCGGATAGCCGTTGCTCATCTCCAGCATGCCGCCGCTGGGGTAGACGGAATCCGTCTCGGAAGACGACGGCCGCGGGCTGATGCTCGTGTGTGCCATCTGTGGACTAGATTGTAGGAGGACGGTGTCGCCGTAGGTGATGTTGCCCGGTACGGACACCGGTTGCGAGTAATTGCTGCTCATGCTGCCCTGTGAAACAATTTAAGATTCAAGTCACAAGTAAGGGTGCGAGGATGAAGTTTAGTACTCGTGGCTGTCCATTCATCTGGTTGCGCTGCAGCATCATTTGGAACTCTTCGTCGATCTTGGTGTACTTGGCCTCCGTGCGCGGCGTGAGCTGGTACTCCGTTTCCGGTTCGGGACTGTCCGGACTCATCACGCCGTTCTTATGCTCCTTCTTATTAAGTGCCTGCAAGTGTCAGTGGACCAGCTCAAGGTGATAGGCAGCAGCGAGGAGGGCGCATTTGCACAAGGGCCACACGATTTTCGTCACACGCATTCAATCGCCACGCACACCAACACGCATGCAATCCAACCACCAACCGCCAGCAAGGACGATGGGTGGTGGACGGGGGGTCAAACCCATCGACTGGTACACCATACCAGCCGACAGGATATAATATGTATACTTGTAAATTATTAAGCAACAACTCGGGTAAATAACAGGCAAATGCATGAAATCGATAACCAAATCGAAAGCCACATATCGACACCGATTATGATCAATCATTGCGTCAGGGTGTTTTTCGCGCTCGCCGGTGGTTTAGTTCAAGAAGACGAAGAAGAAGAAGGAGAAAAAACAAAGTAATTAAATTAACGAAAAAAACAAATTGACAACACGTATAGTAATATTGATACGTATATCATCGGTTAGGCGAAAAAAAAACACGAAGAAAAAAGAAACACCAGGCGTCAAAGGCGTCATTTCGTTATGGATTTATTGCATTGGCCGCCACATTACGCCGCCACAGTTGTTGCTGGACTTGATGTACCTCGATAATGTTCTTGTTGGTGAGCGACTCGTGCGGCTCGTTGTACTCGGTGTACTTGAGCAGCACCTTGTCCATGTCGGTGCTAGCATACTGGTACAGCTTGTTGCTGCTGCTGAAGATAATGAGCGCAATCTCGCAGTCGCACAGCACCGACAGCTCGTAGGCCTTCTTCATCACGCCGAACTTCCGCTTGTTGAACGTCACCTACGCAACATAGAGGGAAAGAGCGCAGGCGGCTCCAGATGTAGACGCGCGAGAGCGTGGGCGCAACGGATCGCCATAGTAACATTGCTCTCCTGCGCCCGGCTCCCGGCTCCCGGTGAAAATCGCCTTGGCGACCATCCCCGGATATACATGCGCACGCACGCAGGAGTCCTGTTACATACTGGCTAGGGTGGATGGATGGGTGGGTGGCTTACCTGCCGATTCCGCTCGTCCGTGATCCGCGATATTTGAATTTTCTTGCGACCCATCGCGACGGGATGTTGTGGAGGGCACACCAAGAAGAAAGAGAGTGGAAGAAAGAGTTGACTACTTCCGATGCACGACTACTGTTGCTGAGCTCATTCGAAGCGTAGCATAAACACTCATGCGCTGAAACGGGAAGAAGAGAAAACGTTTACATGAGATGCTCACGCCGCCGATCGCCGACCGGGGGAAATGGGAGGAATGGGAGGAAATGTGGCAAAAGGGGGAGATTGTAATAATTCATCAGGGATGCCAGCTGAATGCTAGCTGCTGCTGGCTGCGTGTTGAGTGTGGGGAGTTGAGTGGCGTGCAAGTCATTAAGTGAGTTGCGCGTGCGCATGCCGATCGTAAAACGTCGCGAGTGCACACACACGCATCTGTGGGCTCTCTCCCGGCGTGCCCGTGTATTTTTAGCTGCGTTACGATTTTCAAGCGCGTCCGCTATTAATTAGAACGCGCGCGGTTTGGCCGGACGAGCTCCCTGCATACCCCCCGCTCTGCTCCGCTTTCCCCAGGTGCAGCAAGGCGGTGATCCTAATCTCCGCGTGTCTTAAGAAAACTTTCCAAGCGAAGAAATCTCATGATAATTATCGCCTTTGGTAAATATAGCGCGAAATCAAGGATGTGATCCCATTTCTTTCAAATTTCGACGGTGCGCGGTTGACCAATTATTTTGCTCGTTTTCGTAACAATCTCCGATTTCCATGCAAGGACAACGTCGTCGTCGCCACTCTGGCTGAATGCCTGCGCAAACGGCGCGCAAAAAAAAATGGCACACACATACATCAACGTGCGCGCGACCATTATCTTTCCGCGCGTAACATTGATATCCCCCGTACATGCGTGCGTTGCGTCGTTTGATGTTGAGAATTGAACGAACCAGCGATCGGCATCAAGCGGGCCACCCGCAAACACAGTGACCCGATTCTCGAAGCCGTTGACGGCGACCGACGAACGGGGGCGGAGGGTTGGTTGGGTAGCGCTCGTGCGATCGATCGCGCGATGGTGAACAAGGCCAGCCGCGTGGCCCTCCTACGCTCATGACAAGGGCGCTTCTCTCTTCCTTTCCATCCTGTGCACTGCGCTAGTGTTAAGGTGTGCACCTGTGCGCGGGCGCTCGTTACCTGGCCGCCCACCGGTGATATTCTAGCGTCACTCACTCACACACACACACACCCGCCCTCAACGAATGACTGACTGAACCGAACAAACCACCCCCTCCCTCGAGCGAAGCATTAAGGGTAGCAGCGGCGTATATGCCAAGCTAGCCGCCCACCACCACGGCATGTCCTTTACCTTTCTCATTCGGAATTTATTATTTATTTATGCTGCAGCGCCCGGTTGTTGTTTGCGCCTAGCTACCTTACCCCTCCACCAACATAGTATTCGCATTTCGCATTTTGGCAGAGTCGGGATGGTTGGGAGGACGCTTAATTTATTAAAGCGCGTCATTTGGAAACGCGCGCGGATTTATACGGTTTTTGGAAAACGCGTCGCTGCATGCAATGATAAGTGATGATGTGATGCGGCCAGACAGCGTGCGGGAGGTGATGCCGGAGTCTGCCTCTTCGACAGATGTTCCGCACGTTTGCTCCCAGCTTCGCCGCGTTGCGTTCTTCATTCACATGATAACCGAATGAAGATGTTCGGGACTCACTAGTGTAGGGCATAACGATCGCAATGTGTTGGAAGTTTGTCACACCAGAAAAGTACGCGGGAGGTTGTTTGATCGCATCATATTTTAATATTGTAAAAAACACTTATTTCTTTAGATTTTACAACTCAAAGCATTGTTTTTGAAAGGCTTGCAAGCATAATTTACGCGTAGTAATTTATGTGCCGATTTATGCCACCTTGTCCGAAGGCTATAAATAAAAATATAATGTTTAAATAAATGTGTTTCTTTGTTGTCGCGCCGCATTTACGCGTGATTGTAAAAAATGGTACATGCAGCGTCATTAAAAATGCAAAAAGGGAAATGCAATGTAGGAAAATAGAAAACCGATTTAATTATGCATGCGGCTAACGCCTAAATGTCGATGATTCCCTACCGCCTGTCGTGCGTTATCGCATTGTTTCAAATTTAAAATTGCACTTTGCTATTTTTAATTGATCGATACCTAAATATAGTTACAAACAAACGGCGCGAATTATAAATAAAATGTGTAGTAATACACAAACCGGAACTCGACATGCGGCGCCGATCTACATTTAGTGCCACCCAGCTATTTACGAATGGAATTATGTAAATAATGCGTATAGTAATAGACTAATTTTTTTGTAGCACCCAACACGTGTGTCGCACACCTTCAATCTATTATTCTCCACATTTTGAAAAGTTTCGCGCTAGTATTTCCTCGTTGATCAACTTTTGTAAGGATAGATTTACATATTATGCAGATGAACATACTCTAAGCTACTTTCAATAACAATAGCCAAAATATGAGGCTGCGAATGAGGGTTAAACCATTTCAATGTCGCCTAGAGAATAATTCGAGGCAATAGATTGAAAGTTTGACTACACTCACCTTAGAGGTCACTCGCTCGATGCATTCGACTCCTTCTCTGTATTTAAACCCAAATTGTGAATCAACGGGTATCGATCAACCCCACACTACGAGTACGTCACAATACGTTTGAAAAAGGCTGCTGCAAGACGCAAGCAGCACAAACGCCGCCGAAAGGATTCGCGAACATTGCTTCTTAACGAAACCGGGTTCCGGTGCGTGTGCGCGCGCGTGTTAAGTCGAACTGCGCCACCCGCGCGAATCGCGGAGCCGATGCGTAAATGTGTGCTTTAGCCGGGTGCGTCAGCGAGAGGATGCGGGACGCGACTACCAGGACGCGACGCCGCCGACGACGACGACGCTGCCGCCGCCGACCGCGGAGATTGGTCGATATCGGCGCGTTACGTCACCGCGCGGCGCTCCAATCCCGTGGCAGGCGCGCGCGAGCAGCAGCCAGCAGCCGCCGGTGAAGGTGCCGAGGCCGTCGTCATCAGCTGTGCCTGCATGCACAGCTCGGCGTGGGGTGAAAGAATCTGGACCTCCACTAGAGCATTTTACCCTATGATTGCTATCACTTGTTTCCGGTGAACAAGAAGCTAACTAAGCTTATTGCAGAGTGGGCAGCGAAAGCAATTGATTTTCAATTAATACGCGTGCACCACGGTTGTTGCGGGGGTAGTCGTTAATTTCGAGGCCTAATTTCTAGTCCGTATAGTTCATGGACATTGGACATTGCGGATGCCTTCGATGGGATTTTCGATATCAAATGCACAAAGGAAACGGCGCAGAAAAGAGTCTGAGTCTGAGTCTGAACAGAAGCTGCGCAAAACGCTGTACGGTGCGGCGCGGCGGTGTGTTTCGATTATTCCGCCGCGGCCGACGGCGTTGTTGGCGGCGCGCCAAAACTGCTCGCCGTTGCCTGGCGCGCGCATAAATTGTAGCACAAAGATTCAAGGATTTCGTCGTCGACTCAGGGCGTCGGCGTCGGCGTCGGCGTCGGACGTCGTTGTCGCCACCGCGCGCAAAACATGCGCAAAGCGAAATATTCGACACGCGCCATGCGTCGATGTACTTACATCTTGCGCGTCATGCGCATTTGTATATGTCGTCGGCGAAATGGGTTAGGGACCGCGCATTGAAAAGTTGTAAATCATCTCTCTCTCTGCCTCGGTCCCCATGCTCATCAAGAGGCTTCATTAGCCAGGCCGGCCAAGCAGACAATAAAATGCGATCTGCAATTTTTGGCACGACGCGCAGGAAACGTAATTGTCTGCCTTGGCGGATAACAAAAATTCGTCTGAATTACAATTTCAGCAAACATTTCCGTTTCTTGCGCTTATTGTCTATCAAAGTACATTGAGCAAGCTCCGCTATTGTTAACGAAGTCTTCGAACGCTAGATTACGACATTATTAAAATGCAAACAAAAGTATGAGCAGGGAGCAGAGAGAGAGTTGCCGTTGCCTTCTTTGTCTGGGCATGTTGTACGCCTGCTCTGCGTGGCGTATATAAACACGTAAACAAACAATTCGGCATCCCATCGCGATTGATTGTATAACATACGCGGGCATCTCTCAAGCGAGAGAGATCCCGCTCTAATTAAAATTTTCCAAACCCGCCAAAACGGAAGCGGTGACTGACAAATGCTTGCCATACTGCACGCCCCACACGCATTACTCATGCGCCGGAAAATGTTGCTAACTGCGCCGCCGCCGCATATGTATATTGACTTAAATGCTTCTCGCAAAGGAAAAAAACAAACCGCATGAGAAGCTCGCAAAGTGGCAATGAACCAGTTCATTGCAGAGACAATGGCAGTTACCCACGTTTGGAGAACGATGACAACAAATTGTTAATCTCGCAAAAGATTCCGAGAGGGTGGAGTGGTGGCTGCACGAAGAAGAGGGAATCACGCCGGATTTCCGCTATCTGCCGACAAGCGCACGCGTGGTGTGTCTACATCTGTTTACCGTCATCCCACTCAATGTGTCGCGCCGCCGTCTGCGAGGGGGGCACCCGGAGGCGTCTGTACTTAAGTCTTGTCTTCCATGGGCATTAATTAATTTCCGGAATTTTTTACAATTGCCCGAAAAAAATTGAAATCGATCACGCTGGATGGAGTCTTGCGCACATGTTAATTGCACATTCGCATGCAACGCGCGCGCGGGCGAGTGCGGGTCGATCGCGCCCGCGGCGGACAAGGTCACGGATTGCACCCCTCCGGCGCGCACGTGCCGGCACCGCCGCCATCCCTCTCACGCAAACACGCGCGCACGTGGCACGCGGCGGACATGTAGATTGCTTGCCGATCGGAGTGGTTGGCCCAAAAATAATGTCGGCCAAAATAAATCCGCGGCGTGGCGCGGCGATGGTTGTAAGATGCGCTCCGCGGTCGGGGTATATTTACGCTTGTGTGCGTGAGTGTATAGGCGCACGGATATAGGATATTTGTGTATTTTAGCGCGTTATATCTCGCTTACCTCCTCGGATCACTCGGCCAACGGGCGCCGCCGCAACACACAGATATCAGTTGACTGACTGACTCGCGGCGCGCAGGATCGACGCGCGCCCGCCCAAGCCGCCCCGGGTGGGCCGCCATTGCCGCCGCCGGGCCGCCATTGGTGGCGTTGCGGTCGCCGATCGGATTGCGCCGCCGGCACCGCCGCCACCATGCATTTGCGCTGCGTACATTTCCACCAAGTCCACAAAAGGATAATAATGATTATGCGCAAAATCAGTGTATGTGCGCATGCGCAAGTAGATTTGCGTTGTGGGGAAAAGTACGAAAGATGAGGGAGGGAAGGGGAAAGCGTAGTACGAAGGTGATTAGTAGAGCATCTATCGTGGAACGATTGCCAAGTGAAACGAAGCAAAAAAACCAAACGACTTCGACGACGCCGGCCGTCGCGAGGGGCCGTGAGGCTAAAGATAGCTCGGAGGCACGTGTGCAGCCGGCGAGAGCGCGTTCGCGCCGGGGGCCCACAGCATCCATCGCGCACCGCGAGGGTGACTCATGACGGCTGCTGAGCGAGAGCGCGAGCGCCATCACCGGTTACTCACCTTTGGTCGCGCGCGCGCGCACGCCGGAAGAACCGGGGAGCCATGTGTAGGCCGCGCGCGCACGCGTAGATAGATAAGTAACCAAAGTGCGGTGCGGCGAGGGCATATGGCATGGCGTCGCGGCGCACTCTCGAGCGTCGGCCAACGCGGCCAGCGACGTGCGCGGGGACCCCTTCTCAAGTGCCGATGCTCCTTTTAAGGAAGCGCCGTTGGTCTCGCGCTCTCGCGCGCGCGCGCATGTACATACACCCGCCGCTCTCGTCGGATTACGCTCTCAATGCTCGCCACCCCACCCCAATAATGTACTTGCGCGTGTGCGAGCCCGGAAGTCATCGAAAGTGATCAACTTCAACTCCTCTATACGATATCGATAAATCACTCGACATGCAAGCGAAATCTAGCTTTTGTCCCCCTCAATCACCCAAAGTCATCCAAAGTTCTTACTTAAGTGCATCCCTTTTAAAGTGAATTTACTTATGCGCCTTGGGTTGCGTTGTTGGCGCACCGCCAACATCGTCAACAGCAACAACGCGTGATTTTGCGCGTATCGCAATTGTTTATTTACCCGATCGAATGCGCACTCGCAGCACACAAAGAAAAGGACAGGACCGCGGCGAATGTCGTCGTCCTCGATACCTTTCTCTACCTCCCCACCGCTCATTTTACTTGTGCGCTTTCGTTTTTGGGCATTTGCAGCGCGCCTGCGCCGCCGGCTGCCAACTTTCCGACTCAAGTCAAAATGTCAACGATAACTAACGGGTGGCAGACGGGCGGGCGGGTGCGTGCCGCGCAAATAAAGTCAAAGCAACGAAACGGAAAATCACAAACACGCGCGCGCGCGCGCGCACAAAGCAACCATCAATATTTTGCGTGCAAACAAACGCCTTGCTGCGTCGCGCCGAAACGACAACTGCGGCACGGCGCGCAATTAAAGCGTGTCACACGACATATATTGCGTACCGCACGTGCGCCTTGCCTTCTCTACTACCTAATAATATGCATAACAAATTGTTTGAAATTCATTCCGATATCGATTAATTATCGATCAAATGATCAGGAAGTAAAAAGCGCATAAAACCGAGTTTTTCCGCTTCGATAACGCTGGCTTTATCAAATTAGCTTACTAAGTGGCACGTAGAGTGTCCAAAAAGCTTTTATCGTATATTATTTAATTATTCAACAGTTAACGAATGGAATAATCATAATAAAAATCAAGTAAATGAAAAATAAATTCAATTTTAACATATTAAATGTCGATGATGTTTACTCGTATATATATTAATATGATTATTAATTTTCATGTAATGTGGGCTTTGATAAAATCAAATTTGAGCGCACGAAAAATAACTCAGTAATTGAAGCAACAGGTTTGTGGGTAAAACGCCAACGCGGAGGAAACACACAAGATACACTGGCTAGCATGCGACATGCGACATGCGACATCATATGCATGGTCAAGTGCGTTTGTATTGCGGCAGAGCGCGCGCGCGCGCGCACTCACACCCGGCGCCTCCGCCATAACAGCAACTCGGCGTCGGCGTCGGCGGTGTCGCACACACACACACACCAAAGGTGAAAGGTATATATCAAATTCGTGCGCATGCAAAATCGATTCCATCCGCATCCCACACCCATTTCATTCGCATCTGCCGCCCCCCATTTTCAACTCTTCTCAGAACGGGTAGTAACCGAACACTGTACGTATTCGCGCGGGGTGGTTGGTTAGGAGGGAAACAGAGTTCTGAGTAATGCAGCTGTACCTGGTTTCGTGTAATTAGTCCCTTTCGCGAATACCACCCACATGATGATCTCTCTCACGGTGGATCGAAGACACCCACGCACCACCGCCAACAGGAGCGGGAGCAGGAATCAACGCGATTGCGCATTGCTGGTGGCGTTGTCTCTTCGCGAGAGCCGGGAGGGACACACACAACACGCGCGCAAGGATCCGCCGGTCGGGTCGGTCGGGTGCGTGCAAGAGACTGGTGCCCACTAAATTCGAATCCTGCGGGCGCGTGCCGCCGTATGTGTGTATGCGTTTGCGTGGTGGCGGGCTCCTCATCCACCCAGGAATATAAAAGGCATGCATGCTTAAAATATAAGTTTTATTTCAGTACTGGTCGTTTCGGTGCGTACACACACTAGCGCGCGCAATGGCTATATGCACCCGCGCAACCCGAGAGAGCTTTTTGAGTATTTTTGACCTGCGGCAGGCACGGCAACCAGGCAGCCAGGCCGATATATTCGCATACGGACCTGGAATTTTTAAACGTTAATTATAGGACGTAAACAAACGGAAATACATAACAGCGCGGGGCGGAGCGGGTCGAAAATATCATACGCACAAAACGCCCACGCCCGCAGCGGCAGCGGTGGCGGCGGTGGTGGGCGATTAGGCTAGGTTAAGAACCAACTCAACAACAACATTGCGTAGAGTCCTTTCGTCCTGCCCGCGAGCAAGTGATTTATAAATACCTCGCCCGCGTAAACATGCGCATCAATTTGGAATCGATAAGAAGCTATTTCCGGGCGGTTTAATAAATAAATAAATAAGCTCAGGTGCAGCGCCCTTTGTGAAGGCGCCGGGCAGCGCGCGCGCACTGGCTGTGCGTCACTAATGACCAATGTAATTAGCCGGTGCGCGCAAATGGATAGTTATCAATGCCGGCGCACATGTCCATTCATAATGCATGAATGACATAAATCCAGTATAGTTATTATGCACGGCGCGGCGTACGTACGTCACACCTTTCGTTATTTGCGTTTGACGGTCGGTTCTTCTTCCTTAAACAATGACATTTATTTTTACCGCGCGCGCACGCGCTTTACGCTTCGAAGGTTGCAGCACGGTTCTTATCGCAGCAGATAATTTATCGTTTTCCAATTTGCATATGCTTAGCGGCTAATTCACCGGCGGTGTTTTATGATGAATTATCCAAGAGCTGTAAATGTCCAATCGTGCACGGCGGATTTGTCCACGCTGCGCCCGTTAATTGCGTTTCGTAAAAGATCATTAAATCACCGGCCGCGTAAGCCCAGATTTCTAATTACCCGCCCGGTTTTGTTCCGGGCGCGAAACCTGAGCGCACTTTCGGCGAAATTCTTCTTGTGCGCGCTCCGAAAATAGCGCAAGGATATACCTAATTGTAGTTGAGACGCAACAATGCTAGATGCTATGACATATCTTATTGTTATTACTTCGCCGTATCGGGCTGAATGTAAATGATTGAAAACATGCAATGATATAAATTATGACTGATAATAAATATATGAATTGTGACCCAGAATTTATTCGATTTGTTATTGTTGTTGTTGTTGTTGTCGGCTGTAATGTGCATTCTTGAATGCAGCCGCACGCAATGCAAACCGAAAGGTGCAAAGTAAGCATCGGATACGCAAGCGAGTCGAAATCACGACCGTCGGATTTTATCGCTCGCGCACGCTGTCGCCCGCCCCGTACGACGCCGATGTATGTAGCGTAGAGTAGAAAAGTGCAAGGTCAATGGTGAGCGGTTATGTCAAAGTTCTTTCCGCGCCAGCCAGCGTAATATGCGTGTCGCCGTAGGTCGCGCGCGATCGCGCACTCCATGCTCATTTGTGTACAAATCAAAATTCGTTGTTTTCCTTTGCATAATTACATTGTGTAACTGCAACTTTTTGGTATGTATTACATCATTAATTCAATAGTCGAACCAGAGAAAATTTAGGTAATAAACTTACACTTGGCATCTTTTACACCTACTGTCTCATTACTATGTGAAATTGTTATCTTACGTGATTATTATTAGATAGGTAGGTACCTATCGCCTATGCATGGATATGAAAGGAATAAGGACGTAGGTTAAGAAAACCGATGTAATTCGCACGTATGGTATGAAATGTAAGCACCCTAATACCCGACATAAAGTTCGCAAAAAGTTTGCGCATCGGTAAAATGCGAAATGCGAAACGCTTTCCGCCAAGGACGCGGCGCACCGAGTCCTACCGCAAAGCGAGCGCACTCGTAAATTCGCGCATTACGCGCACCGCGCGCGCCGGTTTTTTATGATACATTACTAAAATGACTCACGAGGGTTTCATCATGCCGTCTGACATTTGCCATTTTATACAATACGCCTAAATTTGATCAATTTAATTTTCGGCAATTTGCCATAAATACCTTACGCCGATTTAAAGCACTTTGTAGGCTATGCAAAATGAAGAAGCCCTACGAGTAGACATCCAAAACGCGAAATACGCAGTGAGCATTCAATTCTCGGGAAGCGAATTCGAGGAAGATGACGAGTCTTGCACAATATCACAGGATTTAATAATGATCGGACCGCTTTTACAGGAAAATAGCACCATCCCTCTTGTATTGATTAATAATCATAGAGAATAATTCCCGAAATCAATGGGTTTCGATGAATTCCGTAATTGCCGGCGCGGCGGTGTCCCGAATTGGCTCCAGCAACACTAAACGTAGTTAGAATTTCATTTCTGGGCGCTATAATTAATTGCTAATTTGTCACAGGACACCTTTGTACACAGCGGCGGGAGCAATAATAAAATAGCGCGCATTGCTCAAGAAGGCGGACATCAGCACGTGCAACCCCACGTGGGTGGCCTTGTCATTACCACCCCGCCCAGCGCCCGCAGGTGAAAAAGGGTGAGTGTAGTGTGTGTGTGTGTGTGCGTCGGCTTGTGCGTCACGCTCCAGCTACCTATTGATTGTAGATGCGTGCGGCGCGATAACGCGACGCGCAGGCGAGAGAGCGCGGAAGCTCTCTGGTCATGGCCTCCACTCACCCACCCACCTACCCACCCAACCAACCACCACCACCCCGAAGGAAGGCGCGAGTTGTTCCGTTTCGCGTCGGTTGGCATGGCGATGCGCGTCGTCGACGTCGTCGTCGTCGGAAAGGATATGTTCAGGTAGCCGCCCGCCGCCGAATATCCCACATCCTTTCGTTCGTTCGCATGGCGGCGCGCTCTAATGAATAAATAAGATTACTTCCGATTCCTACCGCGCTCTTATGTTTCTTTAACAACCGCTAATGCGTTTTCGCTCCCTCACGCACACGCCACCCTTCTCATTCGCAATGTGGAAAAACTGACGTTTAATTTAATCATTTCTTGATCAATTTCTTGATTCCAGTTCAAGTAGAAAACAAGTGTTTAGTGCTTCTATGAATTTTGTCATCGGTAATAAAATAGACGCATGTGATTAAGTTAAGTTGTAATTAGCGCCAACGGCAGGCGTGCACAATGCATCACATTCCATTTCGTTCAGATCATAACCATGGAGATGAGCGATCCATCGTATTGTGTCATATTCGTGATATGTATTAATAATATTTACGACGGACGAAATACGGAATAATAAATCAGGAAAGAATGCAATTCGGACTACGAATGTCTCGCGTCTCATTTACT